>JARYGA010025096.1:0-33642 GCA_030545235.1 Helianthus tuberosus
AGAAGCCTACAACATCTTGAAGGTGATTTGCTTTTTATTTCGCTGGACTTAATTCTTTATATGCATAATTAATTTATTCCTTTTCTTAAGAAAAAGTCTATAGATTTTTAAATGCATGCTCGTTGTTTCAAGAATTCGTCATTCACTTGTTCTTGATGATATATTATCCATTATTTTTATCACATATGATCTATTTAATATATTTCATGTTCAATGTGGCTTCTTATGTTTCATATGTTGTACATATAGGGCACTCAAAAGCAAGAAAAGAATGAGATTTTATTCCAACAATTCGGTATCAACTACAAAAATCTTCCAAGCATGTATCGCCAGGGTTCTTGCATTCTCAAAACAGAGGTTGTTTTCGTCTTTTAATAAATTTCATTAAAGGCTTTTGGAAACTTACGATATTTGAATCGAGTACGGGAAGCAGTTTTGTTCTAATTTGCATACTTCTTACAACTTCTTTTAAACTAAATTTAGCTACCACTCAGGTTGATGAAACCGTAGAGATTCATGACAAAGAATCCCCTGTGAAAAGATCGAGGAAGATGGTTAAAACTGTCCATTCAGAAAATATAGCTTCTAGAAGTTTCTGGAATGATTATTCCTATCTTTGCAAGGAGCTAGGCTGTTTTGAGCAGAATGTGAATAATATAAAACACGAGTACTTGAAATTGTTTCAGTCCGAGAACAAGTTGCTTCCCTTTACTTGGATTGTCATAAGAATAGACGGCTCTCATTTCCACAGGTATAAGTATGACCTTATTATGTCTGAAGGATTATATTTTTATTTAAGAGTAAGATGTCGTATTCATCCTTGAGGTTTGGCCGGTTTTGTGATTTTAGTCCAAAGGTTTGTTTTTCCGCATCTGGATCCAAAAGGTTTGAAATCTTGCCATTTTCATATGTCAGGGGTATTAACGTCTTTTTGTTAATTTAAAGGGCGTTCGGTCTTTTTCAGGGGTATTAACGTCTTTTTACATAAAGTGAAAAAGACCGAAAATGCCGTTTAAGTTAGCAAAAAAGACGGAAATACCCCTGACTGAACGGAGAAAAATGGATGTAGTTAACAAGCCGGATGAAAATGGCAAGGTTTTAAATCTTTTGGATCTAGATGCGGAAAAACAAACCTTTGGACGAAAGTCACAAAACTGGCCAAACCTCAGGGCCGACAACGGCACTTACTTTTTATTTAATGATTGTGTATTAATATATTAGTTTTTATTTTATTTAACCTGTTATCAACCAAATACAAGTTGAATTGACCTGTTCTTTTTTTTTTTAATTTTTTTATAAATGGTTTGAAATTGTCCCATCTACCAAAACTTGAGCTTGAAAGTTGGTTGTTCATCTTTTTTTTTTTTCTATTTTCTTTTCCAATAGATTTTCTGAGGTTCAAGGATTTGAGAAGCCTAATGATGAGCAGGCGCTGAAACTAATGAACGCGTCTGCGGTTGCTGTGTTAGAGGAGTTTAATGATATCGTATTTGCGTATGGAGTTAGTGATGAATACAGGTAAGGTTATTAGATCAAATTGTTTATTGATTAATTTTGTGACATTATTAAATCACATGTGTAGTTACTGTTCAGATTCTTCTACTTTTCAGCTTTGTTTTGAAGAAAAATTCCCAGCTCTATCAAAGACGTGCCAGGTCAGAATCGTGCAAAAGATTCCTTTATCATGTTATTTAGGTTTTATAATTATTTTAGTTTGGGAATTGTTGGAATTAACTTTCTATCTTTTTAAATCGTTACGATCTATTATTGAACGTATCCTTTTAATATTTGCAGTGAAATAGTATCTGCCGCTGTTTCATTTTTCTCTTCTACGTATGTTATAAAATGGAAATAGTTCTTCCCTGAAAAAGAATTAAAGTACCCACCAAATTTTGATGGAAGGGCTGTCTGCTATCCATCATACGAGATTATTAGAGATTATTTCGCTTGGAGACAAGTTGACTGTGGGTGAATTATGTCCTCTTTATTCTTAAACTTCACATTATTATTATTGTTGTTGATTATTATAATCGAGCATATGCTCACATTTTTAACTAATTCATTTAGGTCATATAAATAATCAGTATAACACTTGCTTTTGGATGCTAGTCAAGTCTGGTAAAAGCACAAGGGAAGCTCAAAGTCTCTTAAAGGTCCTGACTTTTTTTTTTGTAATAACAATTCTACCTATATTCTTGTTTTGCGTATCATGGCCGGTGGCTCAAATCTCATATGATTTGGTATTGTAAAATTATGAACATCAAGTAATGTCGAAAGTTGAAACATGTAATTAATGCTTTCAAAATCTTGTCAATCTTATTAGAGTGTTTGTTATACAGGGTACTCAAGCACCGGAAAAGAATCAGATGCTCTCTCAGTTATTCGGTATTGATTACAATACGTTGCCCGTCATATTTCGTAATGGCTCATCCGTATTCTGGGACAAGGTGATATCTCTCTCTCATCTTCAGGGTTGGCTTGCTTTTTAAGATAATTATTAATAAAGACTTTTTACACATGCAATGTAGTCTTGCTACATGTTACCTTTTGAATTTGATTATTTAAAGTTATCTTGACTCGATACCTGTAAAATGTTGACATGACTGAATGGTTTTTTAACCGTCTCCAAAAGTTTGATGCCTTTAGTAGCTAGTGTTAAATTCCAATGACAAAATATGACATGAAATTAAAGTACATCTTTATTGTAAACATGAGTCTTTTAAGAGTTTTGTATGTCCAGGAGATGATGGTGACGGATAATGGGGTCGTTGCAAAGTCTCACAAGAAGGTGATTGTTGACCACCCGAATATAATTGAAGATGATTTCTGGGGGGCCCACCCGCTCATACTTGAAACGACATCCCCGAGGTCCTTATCCCTTTCTTTGACATGAATACATGATATATATTATGTAGGGCGGGCCCCAGTAAACCAACTAAACCAAAGCAATTTTGCTTGTTCGGTTTGGTTGGTTCTATGTTGTTGCCGGAATTATCAGACAAAGTAGCACCAGGATACACAGCCGGAAAAGAAACACATCATGAACATTCTCCCCAATTCAACAGTCGGTGTTGCAAGCCCTCTACCAAATATGAGTATGTTATTTTTTTCAATCAAATGTACGGGTATTGTCTCAATTGGTTGCAAAACGATAACCATATCTGTGAAAATGTCAAAATGGGAATCAAAGAGTTAAGAAAAACAGAATTGAATTATTTTTAATATTATATAGAAGTGCAACTTTTTTTTCTTTTCTGTTGCAACATATCATTTTGTTGAGACAGTGGCTGTTTTTGTTTCTTGTTCTGATGTGTTGCAATGACTTTATTGGGTACTCATGCTTTTGAAGCACAACAAAAGAATGAAGCACAGTAATAAACACCGCCTCTTTGTTAGCATTTGCAGGCTGCCCAAAGTGGTTTGACTTCGGCTTTTCAAGAGACGGCTTTGTGCCAATGATGTGGTCCCTGGACCTGTAGTTGGAAGCTGCAGAACCCGATAATGAGGATATTGTAACAACTGGTTCATAAATCATAATTGCTCAGCCTTTTGATCATCCAATCCTGTTATGATTATAGATATGTATGTGCGTGCAGGCGTGAGTTTTTTTATGTCTATTACTTTATGCTTATTTTATAAGCCATTTCACATGGATTTTACAAATTTATAATGTCTGTTAGTGTAAAGATCAAACCCATTTAGACCTTACAAACATAAGTGACTCCGTGGTTTCTGAAAAGAAAGGACCTTTATTCGTAAAAAATGCATACCATAGGACCTTCATATCATGAACCCCACCTTCCTCATTGCCCACCTCGCTCACCCACCTCTGGTAGATGACAACCATCCTTGCAACTAGGGCTGTTCACGAGCCGATCCGAGGTGAGCTAGGCCAAGCTTGGACTCGGCTCGGATTTGAAACCGAGCTAAAAATCTTAGCTCAAGCTCCGCTTGGTTTTTAACCGAGCCGGCTCAGCTAGGCTCGAATTCAAAAATAAATATTAATACATTGCTTCAAAATTCAATTGTTTAAGATACACTTCAATAGTTCAAAAGACAAAAATAAGTTCAACCAACTATATTACAACCCAAATTCAAGATCAACTTCCAAATCTAAACGAAAAACAATACAAGTTCATTAGCATCCAAATCAACTTCCAAACATGTCAGATATCTAATTGCACTTCTAAATACTTGCAAATAATAACCAATTCTCTGTAATATATTATATGTATATTAAAATAAAGTAAAGAATCCGAGCTAAGGTAAACCGAGCCAAACCGAGCCGAGCTAGGCTCACTTTCCAACCGAGCCGAGCCGGCTCGGCTCATTTTCAAACCGAGCCGAGTCGGCTCGGCTCATTTTCAAACCGAGCCAAATCGAGCGAGCTTTTTTCGAGCTAAATCCGAGCGAGCTCCGAGCCGCGAGCTTTTTGGACAGCCCCTACTTGCAACCGCACAAACACACCTCTTCAGCTACCCTCATCTGTTTTACTGAAACTTCTCTATAAAGCACACACCACACCGAAACAAAGACTCTCTAAACCCCCATTGAGATGCGAAAGCAAACTGGTTAATAACACAATTTTGTTAATATGCAATAGTAAACACAATTTTATTATTTAAATGTTCAATTAATAACAGATATCTTTGAATGTGAATATGTTTATTTGAAAACACCATCTATACTTTAACATATACTTATTCATTGAGATTCTTATTAGAATATACGTTTTACATCTAATATTACTGATATGAATTTTAACCTTTTACCGTATTATCTTTTGTTACTTGACTATTTGCCAGTATGTGATTTTGTTAACCAATTGGTTGTGAAAACCTAAACCGAAACACCAATTATAAGTTCGGCTTTGACCTATAACCAATATCGACTCAAGCTCGCCAAATAATTAACACACGCATCTCTATCAAAAATAGTGCCAGCCTAATGGTTCAATGGAATTTCTTGATTTATGCTCGAACTCGGTTTGATCTTTTGGACACATAAAAACATTTTCCCTATCTTGAAGAAAAGAAAAACCATAAAAACATTGATTTTACAGTGTCTTCTTCAACTCAATATACTCTATTTGCATTCCCACATCCATAAATAAACATGGAAACACTGTGTTTGCACAAAATTTCCCAATGAGATGAAATTGCACCTCTAATGGTAATGAAAAGAGATCTGGACTACATGTGAACTTTCTGTAAACGATTCTCGAGTAGTTTAGACTCATAGATGCTTAGTTTGCCGCCTCGATGGCCCTCCAGGAAAGAGCTTCATTATCCATCCTAGAACTCTTTCCACAACCTACCCACAAGAAAAGATATTAAAACAAAATATATAAATAAAAAAAGAAAACTAAAGTGGTCTAATTTGATGATATTTATTACGGAAAGCAATGTATTTGTACCTCGTCACCTTCATCGGCGTAAGGAGTATTATCAACGACAGTAACGGGACCAGGCGTTCTTGATGGGATGTTATCACTCACCATACTCTGAGAAGTCAACAGCTCTAATCTTTGCGTTTGAACTTCGAGTTTATGGGTTAGTTCCTTGTTCAAATCCTTCATCATGAAAAAAAAAAAAAAATTCAACAAATATTTTATGGGTGACAATATGATCTGAATATGATGATATCATGACTTACCTTCAACTTGGAACTTAGTGATGATTCAGTTGACAACGCTTGTATCAACTCTTCCTTTTCCAAAGTTAACTGAAACCAGACAAATGTAGTAATGAACAATACAGGTCGATTTGGGTTATCGCTTATCTCCAACAATCAAACTGGTCAAACTAAAACAAATTAAGGAGATATGGGTCAAGTTGAATGAGTCAACCAGGTTCTCCTAAATCATTTCATTTCAACAATTAGATTACATCTGAATAACAAGTTTTTGTAATCATATTAAAGCATTGACTACTTTAGAAAATGAATAACAATGTTTGTGAATAAACCGAGCCCGTTTCAACTGCTGATAACTTTACTACCTCTAATTCTATTGTATACAAGCAGCAGCCGGTGTCAAACTACTACTAGGGAACAGAAACACTACCTCGGAAATAAGTGTGTTAATATTTTCAATAATTCTCAACTGATCCAAAGGTATACTTGAAGATGAAACTTCCAGACCGAAATTCCTACTTAGCGACTGCAACGAAGCGTCACTTTCCCTAAGGGTTGCTTGTATCGCAAGATTTGTTGTAGCGGGTAAAATATCTTCACTCTCATCTACTGAATCAAGAACATCATATAAAATGTAATATCAGATATCAAAAGCACAGTACAAAGATTTTTACATTTCGATTATAGGGGCAATTTCATATATACCCCTTACAAACTTGCAAAATATCAGAGATACCCATGCAAAATTATAAATATCATATATACCCTTACAAAGTAGTTGAAATATCAAATATACCCAATTCATTAAAAACAATTTAAAAACGGCAATTTTATCCTTATTTTTCTAAAACTTTGAAATAGCATATATGACCTTTAACAATAATTACTCATTTCTAGCTTAATTTATTTAGCTTAAATATTATATATGGAGAATACTATTATATATGGAGAATACTATTGTTTATAGGTAAAAATAAAAAAATAAAAAATAAAAAATAAAAATAACAATAAATTTAAGCTAAAAATTGTTATATAAAAATATGAAGTTAAAAGATAAGGGTAAAATGATCTTTAATTAGATTGTTTTTAATAAATTGAAAACTTGAAGTTAAAAAAATAAGGGTAAAATGATCTTTAATTAGATTGTTTTTAATAAATTGGGTATATTTGATATTTAACTACTTTGTAAGGGCATATATGATATTTTTAATTTTGGTTGGGTATATATGAAAAGTTTCATGTTTGTAAGGGTATATATGAAATTAATCCTTGATTATAATAAAAGTAACGGCAGCATAACCACATACCAAGATCATCTGTAGAAGTTGATGCTTCCTTTTTAGTGATCGGACTTTTTTTAATACCAACAATCGCAGGAGCTTTCCGCAACTTGGATTGCATGAGCTTTTTCTCTAGGCAAAAAAAAAAAAAAAACGAAAATCAGGGAATTGATTAGTCTTCTTAATAACTTGACTTCTAAAAGTCAAACCGGCAGATCAATCAATCAACGATTAGCAAGTCAAAGCGACGTCAAAAGTCAACTCTCAATTCTCAAATACCTTCTTGTAGAGCATTAATAGTGGAATGCAAATCTTGGCGGTCCTTCTCCAGGCTAGATATTTTCCTCCTGAATGTATATTAAGTATAATTTTCAACCATCGAACAGCATAGCAATAAAAGTAGCATAAGTTTAGGGTGAAGACAGCTGTATTGTTCTATAACGATACAAAGAGTATTGTCATAGTTCTCTGTTCAACTAATATGTGGACCCTACTTGAAAACTAATTTAAAGCCATAAGCTCAGAGTGTACTTTTGTGAGGACATTTCGGTTTCCAAGTTTTCCAATTGTCTTTCCAGTTTTAGTTCGTTCGACCTCAGCCTGAGTACCTACAAAAAAGAGATGTATAAAAATAACTACCATAAAGAAACTATTCAAATAAGTCAGCAGGTCAAAAGTCTCGTGGTGTGTATTTTTAATGCATCAAAACCTAGTCACTCACTTTATTCAAAATATTTGGAGTAATACTTAAATAATATATTTTTATAATCATATTTACTTGTTACACATACCTTCTCTTCTAATACAATAACCTCAGAAGCCAACAACTTGGCGTGTTCGTCAGCTGCACTACATTCTAACTGAGCGTTTATGTACTCGGTCCTCAAAGCCTCAAGTTCCACCTGGTCACATAAGTATTAGCAAATTATCAAACGAAAGATTAACAAACATGTGTCAATCCATTAATAAATATTTAGCTTGGAGAACTAATTTCACAAGTGAAACTGCTAACTGCATCTTATATAAGATACTAACCAACTGTGCATTAATTTCGTCCTGCAAACTCCCCATATCAGCCTTTAATTGGTTGACAACGCCTCCCTGCAAAGGAAAGTTTAAATATTACGGAGAGTTTGAAATTTATTAACCTTTTAAATTAAGGTGAAAAAATAATTTCCTACCTGTTGGTTATAACTATCGGTTAATGCTGAGTTCTCAGTAGCTAAAGACTCTGCGAGAACTCTAGAAGCCTCAAGAGCTCGTTGCAAAGAGAACTTTTCTTGTGTTAAATCTTCGATATGCTGTTCAAGAAAATTAAGAAAAGAAAACAATAATAATAAGGAATTGCAAGTACACATGTATAGTTTAGCCTTGCAGGTGACATGTATATACATGACATATTTTTTAGAGTAAAATGCTATTTTCATCCCTGAGGTTTGGCCACTTTTGCGACTTTCGTCCAAAGGTTTGTTTTTCCGCATCTGGATCCAAAAGGTTTGAAATCTTGCCATTTTCACCGACTTGTTAACTCCATCCATTTTTCTTCATTAAATGAGAGGCATTTCTGTCTTTTTAGACATTTTTGTATTAAAATAAAAAACGCTACAAGAAATAAAGACCCCCCTCTGTTGACTTTCTCCCGACCCGAACCCTTCAATTATCACAAAAATGTCTAAAAAGACGAAAATACCCCCGAATTAATGTTAAAAATAGATGGAGTTAACGTATCCAATGAAAATGGCAAGATTTCAAACCCTTTGGATCCAGATGCGGGAAAACAAACCTTTTGACGAAAGTCGCAAAAGTGGCCAAACCTCAGGGACGGAAATGGCATTTTACTCTATTTTTTAAAAATAATTTAGATAAATAAACATCATGAAAGTATGAAAGGCATAACGAAAAATCCATCAGTATAGATGAGGGGATAAAATAATAAAAAGAAAACCTGTTCCAAAGCAGCAAAATCTTCATTCTGTTTTGTCGAATTGTAACTATTTTGTTTCTCCATATCGGGTTCATTGATACTCTGCCTAAACTGGCCGCCCACATTAGCAACAGAAGAGTTTATCATATTCTGAGAATCAAATGAACCACGGGCATCTAGCGGGTGAACTTTTGAACTGAATGGGTTAGGTTTATCTGCCTCTGTATTTTCAGACACGTTGAGGGAATCCAGGAACGAAGGACGAGATCTTCTGCCAGCTAGGACTGCTGACATGGACGTCTGATTATGTGAGGGTACAGCTTCAGATCTGAAGTTTGTGGAATTAGATTCGGAAGACCTAAAATATGAGTTACTATCACTAGCTGGATGTTCAAAACGGTTATTATGATTCATATCACCAGCTGAAGAAACTGGAAGTTGACGATGATCCGATATACTTGGTATAGATTTGCTAACTTCGGAGGAAGAAACTGAAATGAAAGTAATTACAGTATAAGTAAAAACTATATACAATTTATCATTTAAAAAAAATAAGATTCAGACTAGAAGTGGCAATTTTGATCGATTTACTTACAAACAGGTTGAATCAAGTTATCTATTATCCATGACAAGTCGAGGGTATTTTTTATAAAAAAAAATACTAGCTGAAAAGAAATGGGTCAGAAGTTGCCAAAAGTGATTTGAATGCATATAAACCTCTTAGATCAATTCATTCAAATATTATATTATTATATTGAAAATTGAAACTAAATTGTTGTCATAGGCCGCGTGTTGCGGCGACGACGCCTTGGTTGTTTATAGCTGGCGGCATGTTATGCGTGTTAAGCATATGTAAACGCGTGTTTCGACGCATCCGATCTAAAGCATTGTGGTTACAAAAGAAACGGAATCAAACCCGTGTTGGTTCGTTTAGTGAGGGTTCTACCTAATCACTACACTACCCTTACCTTTGCATCAAGAGTTAGCGGCGTCAAAACGTACAATAACTTGAATTTATGCCGTCGAATGTAAACGTATTATATTTGACCCGACTCATTTTCCGAACAAAGTTTACATCAAAACGTAGACCAACCGTTGACATACGCAAATTTAAACATGAAAACGTATTATACTTGACCAGACTCGTTTCCGAAAAAAAAAAAAAATTCATGTCGGAACGTGAATTTATATCGTTTATGTTGAAACGTCAATTTATACAGACACTTACATTAAAATGTCAAAACGTAGACCAATTGAAAATGTGCATAAAAATAAGCATGAAACCGCAATATATTGACCCTACTCGTTTCCGAAAAAAATACATCGAAACGTGAATTTATACCGACACGCACATAAAAATAACCACGTGAGAAAACAATTTATTTCTTTTAAGCTAAAGAATGAAAGAGGGGGGGGGGGGGGGTGAAAATGACACTTATTAAAGTTTTTAAAAAGTGTAGAGGGTGTAAATATCCATTTCGAAAGTCTAGAGACTGTTTGTGTCATTTTTGAAACTTGAGTGGCCTTTTTTGTCTTTTTGTCGGTGGCAAGACACCGACCTTTCATTTTAAGAGATATATAACTAAATGATTCTGGCAAGCATATTTGACACGAAATATTTTCAAAAAGTTGGACCCAAACCAATCCAAAATTGCAGATTTTGACCCGTTACCCAGCCCACCCTTTTGTCACTTCCTATAACAAAATAAAACATATTACCTCTGTATGTTGGCCCGTTAGCCGGTTGATTAAACAAAGACTTGGTGATAGAAACTTGAGTCGTAACAGGATTTCCAGGGGTTAATTCTTTCAAATTATCAACCCTACTATTCTTAAGGGCGTCTTCCAGCCGTATATTACTAAACTGATTGGAATTACCATAAACATTCTCTTTATGTTCTTCCGGACGATAAAACGCTTTGTTTTTTAGGGGGTCCACCTCATAAGGTGCGTCATGGTCCAACTTTCCATCAGTTGAATAAGTGGGCTCTGAACTTAAAAAAGGTTTATTGAGACCGCTGATACGGTTCACATTGGGTTCAGCTTCAAGAACGTTTATTGTTTTGTTTTCCTTTTTTTCGACATTAAATCCTGAACTTGAATCAGATTTAGTATCTGTTTTTACCGGGACGGTATCGGGAATTGGAGGCTTTGTCTCGTGTCGGTCACCGTTAGTAGATTGTGCAGAATTATTAGACACAGTTTTTTTGGCTGCTGCTTTCTTCTTACGAAACTCCTCTAGCTGTAGACGAGAAACAAGCGTAATGCTTTAAATAAACATCAACTTTTATATAAAAATATAAATTAGCTACAAACATTATTACTTTGGAGATCAAATAGAGTAATTAACTGCAGTCTTAACTATTTCTACAAAATTGGTGGGGGTGAACTTGTGACTAGGGCTGTAAACGAACCGAACGAACACGAACAAGGCCTTGTTCGTGTTCGTTCGTTAAGGAATAAATGTGATCACGAACGGTTCACGAACACTTACCGAACGAGATTTTATGTTCGTGTTCGTTCATTAAGGAAATGAGCGTGTTCGCGAACGGTTCACGAACACAAATAAATTTGGCGAAACCGACGAAGGATAAAGATAGATGGCCCAGAGAGTAGCACTCGAACTTGAATCCCTTCTTGTGGAACGGAGGTCGATCGTATTCGCCGATGTAAATAATGAGAAATGAAAGGGAAATGGTGCATAAACCAGGTGAAAGTGGGTTTCCTAGTTTAATTGTTAGGGTAATAAAAATAAATAAAAGTTTAATAATATAAAAAGTACAAATAAAATATAAGGAAGCACAAAGATCTTCAATTAAAACACAAACATACGAACATAAACGAACGCAAATCAACGAATGTTCATGAACACGTTCACGAACACCTTACCGAACGTTCACGAACACAATCGAACGAACGAGAGCTCTGTTCATGTTCGTTCATTTAACTAATCGAACGAAATTTCTTGTTCATGTTCGTTCGTTTATTAAACGAACGAACATAAACGAACTTCCCGCCGAACGGTTCACGAACTGTTCGCTGAACGTTCGGTTCGTTTACAGCCCTACTTGTGACGAACTACATATCAAGAATGCCTATATAAAAATACCATTTTAAAAAGTACAACGATAGTGCTAGCTACTAAGATAATTACACCCAAAAGTTCAAGTCTCTTTTTAGACAATCATAGAATTAGGTTGTTGACTGTTTGAAAAAAATATATAATAAATACAAAACAACTATTAGTATGTCAGCAAGACATCATATATAACCTCCGGTAGCTCTGTGAATTTTATTGTCTTATCATTTAAGCATTGAACTTGTATTACACAACACGACCTTGCAATGAGTCATCAAAAGTAAAAATTTTAACAACAAATGGTCTCCTATAAGCTATATGAACTTAAGGAACCTAAAAAATCCTAAAACAAATGCTCCCTGCATGGGGCTAGTTTGGTTTATAATGTCAATATATCCAGTTTGGCAAAAAGTACAGATGAGTTCCAATTACGTATTAAATACTGTCCAGTAGCCCAAGACATCAAATTGGTACATACAAACCAATTCAACATGGCTAACAAACGTACCCAGTATAATCTCACTCATAGCTGAGCTATTGGTAGGGTCCGGGCTCTGGGGAGGGTGTGATGACGGCAAACCTTAATACCTTACCAAAATAGCTATATATGTCATAATTTAAAATCATCAGTGTTTAAAAAAACGGAAACGAGTATCGAGGCGTTTTCCCTTCGAGGCGCGAGGCGTAAGTATTGAGGCGGAACGAGGCGTAAGTCCGAGGCGGTATTAATAAATAAATATTAAAATTATATATATCATAAAATAATAAATACTTAACATCAAAAAATGACTTTTCTCATCAAATCAACAGTTTATATAGTTTATACAGCAATTATTATATTTATATTAACTGCTAACAGCAAGTATTATATTTATATATTAACTGTTAACAGCAAGACAGCAAGTATTATTAAGTATTAACAGACTAACAGCAACTCAGCAAGTATTAATGTATTTACACAGCAACTCAGCAAGCAAGTATCAACAGACTAACAACAGCTCAGCACTTATAAACTTATAATCAAAACATGTATAATCAGTCATTTACTAGTGAAGTACATAACATATTTCAAACCAAAACAGAGCATGCAAATACACAATGTAATTAACATATTAACAGCAGCAGCACACAACATATTAACAGCAGCAATAAGAAAGCAGTGAAGAGAACTTACTTGTATTATTATTCGAAGTGTACGGGCGGACTCTACGGGGGTTCCAAGGGGGCAGCGCCCCCTTGGCGGGGGTCCGGGGGCGGCGCCCCTGGGAGCAGGGTCCAAGGGGCGGCAGCCCCTGGCGGGGTCCAAGGGGCAGAGCCCCTGGCTGGGGTCGAGCTTTATAGAAAATGCCTTAGAAAATAAAATTTATGAAAATTTATATAAATTTTCAGACAAATTCAAGGCAGTTTTTAATGCAATTTATCATAAATTTATACCACCTATATTTTAATTATTGCCGCCCATATGCTGCTTTTGGCGCCTAAAATAAAGTCAATCCAGATTTTATACCACCTAAAAATAAAACGTACGCCTCAGTACCGCCTCAGTACGCCGACGTTTTTTCCCCGCCTCACTCAAGTGAGGCGCACGTTTAATATCTGGATCTGAGGCGCCGCCTCATAAGCGTTTTCCTTCCGTTTCGAACTGAGGCGCGCCTCAGTACGTACGCCTCGGGCGTTTTTTTAAACCATGAAAATCATTTAATATTCGTAAGGTGGTAGTGTATTTTGTTTGTTACAAGGTAGTAAAGGTAATGTTTATAACCATTTCTTTAAAATATAATTTATTGATGTAATATAGATAAAGGGCAAACCCGGTGCATGAGGCTCCTACATGCACAGGTCTGAGGGTAGTCAGGCAAACTTGGGCCTGATGTACGCATCCTTACCTTACCCTACATTTCTGCATATCGGTTTATTGACCAACATTGTCTATCCACTACTACATTGTTACACCAGCAATCAACAGACTAAATCATCTTACTTAGCATTCGTCATGAAACAAACATCCTACTTGTGTTAACGTTAAAAACAATGAACTATGACAATAACTAGCGATTCAAATTGTTAACTGATCAATATTTTTAACCAACTTACTTGACACTTGAATACACAGTCAAACCCTCCAACTCACCAAACTAACATAACATACAAAATAAGAACATTGCACTTCTCTAGAACTAAAGATTAATAATAAATTTAGTAAAGCATGAATCTTGAATCAACATTAAAAACTTCAATGCAATTGAAAATAGAGCATTTAGATGGACACTTTAAAGCAAACAAACACCCTATGATCTATTAGAATATTATGCATCAAATTATACAAACCAAATCTTTCAAAATTAGCCTCAAATTGGCAACTTTTGACGATCAGACACCACAGAATTAAGTTTCGTAACATACATTCACAAGAAAGAGAAACAATTGCGAAAGAAAGAAAGAAACTGATAGACATACCCGCTTCTTTCCGGCTTCCAATTGCTGTTGCTTCTTGGATGAATTAGGCAACATTTGATCAGAAGCCATTCAATGGAAGAAATGGGGGTGTTGTATTATATGTATATAGAATTAGAAAACATATGGGGCAAGTGTTGAAAATGAAGATAAACCCTAATTAAGTTGCAGACAGAGGGTCCGATCTAACCGGTGAGGGGGAGCCGGTGTGTGAATTTCGGGTATATGGAGTCCCGTTTTGGTTTAGAATTTAGATCTCTTTGTCTCTCTCTCTCTCCCCCTGACCGATGTTTCTCTCTCTCTCTTCTCCGTTGTTTTATATTTTGTTTCCGTTGCAACTACGCCTCTTTTGCTGGAAGGTCGTCCACGTTACTACTGCGGTTGAAATATGTGCTACTAATTTATGAGTTTGGGCGGATGAGTAGGTGGTGAAGTTTCCGCGGCACCTGATGATGAGAGGCTAGACGAGGAGGCGACGATCGCTACTTTGATTCTTGAACTGAGCGGGTTTTACCTTACCGTACTGTCATGTCTTCGGACAAGTGTTCACGGGCTTCGGCCCAGGTGAGGGTTCTTTATCAAAACAAAATAGAAACAAGAGTTTATAGAATGTGTGTACTTGATAATCCAGAAACAAAACACAGAGTAACATACGTGTTCTTGATTCTGTTTGGGTTCCCGTTTAGGGTGTATTATCAGGATGGTTTTAGGTGAGTATGAGGAAACCCATGATTTTGGAGAGGGGGGGGGGGGGGGGGGGATTTTTGTGTTATAGATGTTATGATTAACATTTAATCCTCTCTGGTAATCTCTATTTATACTCCTAAGGGAAACCTATGTTAATCCTGTATGAATAATTACGTACATCGAATAATTACCAATTACTTGAGTAAGGGTAATAAAGTCAATGATCATTTTATAATAATCGTGAATTGTATTTGATTGAATTAAAATAACCATTCTAACTTAAATAATATAGTCCAACATTTCCCCGTAAGTTGAGGGCGGGGAACGACCTGCAACTTGGACCACAAAGATTGAAAATGTTGTGAAGATAATGACTTAGTGAACACATCAGTAATTTGATCACTCATAGATATGAACTTAACATTTAGATCATCCTGAGCCACACATTCACGAACAAAGTGAAAATCTACTTCAACATGTTTCGTACGAGCATGAAACACTGAATTAACTAAAGATAAGTAGCTCTCAAATTATCACACCAAAGAGTAGGTAATGATTTTGTAATAACACCAAGTTCATGAACCTGTTAGGTAAGACATTTAACCAAACCTTGGCTCGGTCTTTTAGTGAGAAAGGGAACATTCGGTGTCTAATGGCGTCATTTAAGGTTCCATTGATTTGGAAGGTATCACATATTTCCAAGAAGTTGAAGATATGTATGCGGGGGTCTTCATCGAGAAGGCCATGAAAAGTGGGATGAATTTTGAAGCATTTGGATACGTGGTGGTCTAAGCTCAAAGTTGTTTGAATCAACATTTGGCGGGTTAATGGCCGCTCCAAAATTACCAATGCTGGCTTTAAGAAGTCCTTTAGTGTACGTTGGTCCGCCATGGGTGGGGTTTAGATAGGGAAATTGGCTACTTGGCGGACTCTTGCTCGACGTCTTCTTCTAAAGAAACACTTGAGTTCTTCTAATGGAAATTGTATGTCGTCACAAGAGATGGAGGACATACACCAAGTTGTTGTTTAAGCCGTAGTGTTGAAAAATCTCAAAATCCTGTTAACATAGACACGAAAGTTTGTTTTTCTTGAAAGAAATAGATTCTGTTTTGATGTTGGGCGATTGACACGGCCCCGTGTCTATGAGGCACGACCTCATGTGTTAACCTTCTTTAATGAAAATTTTGAAAAAGAAAAAGACTAGGTCGTCGATTCCAAACTTTCTTAAAATCCATGTGTTTCCGGAGACGACTCGAAAAACTTTATAAATATAAGTTCTTACAATCTTGGATTCTAAGACAAACCAAACTCTATACAATATGGAAATGGTGGTGGATAGTGATTGAAATGTGGTGGAAAGTGGTGGATATTGGTGGTGAGTGAGAGATAGTGGTTTCCAAAGGACGAGGAGAATGACAACCCAAACATTCTATCTATAAGCTGAATCTGAAGGGGGACATTGTCCCGTGTGACTAGTTTGCTGAGCTCCTTTTGTCTTTTTTGATCAGGTTCCTTCACAGACACGTGCTTGTGAGATGCGACACGACCCATGTCAACTTTGTGGGTCCTAAGATCTCCAAATCTTTTGAAGATATGACATGCGGACATGCCAAGGAGGCACGCCTCGTGCGTGGTGGCCTATTTTATCTTGATCTACTAAAGCTTGACATGAGGGCGTGCCAGGGAGGCACGACCTATGAGCGGTGACCTATTTTGTCTTGTTCTGCTTTAGGGTGACACATGGGCATCATTGGTGAGGCACAACCTCGTGTCAGAAGACATCTTGTCTTTTTTAGGGAATGAGGCATAGGGGTGTGTGGCTGGAACACGGGGGCGTGTGACTCATTTGTTGTTGTTTTTTTTTTTTTTTTTTATAAAAGTCTAGTTTTTCGCCATGACTTCACTCCTTTTTGGCGGTTTATGCACTTTTAACTCTGAAAATTAAACGAATAAATGACTTACTTCCAAGATTATTACAAGAAAATGGTAAAAATGTGTTCTTTTTGATATAAAATATATGTTGGATTTTACACATATCAGTATCACCAACGAAAACTAACGTATTTTTAAAAATTAACTCGTAAGTGCCGATTAGGTTGGTTCGGTCTATCGCCTTGGAACTTGGGACTCCGAGCACGAAGGCTTATGATGTTGCTAAGTCCTTTATGATATTTTGATCCACATTTGGATTTTGTTTCAAGTAGTGATAATATTTTTAGTACCTTTCTGGGTTTTGTATAAACTAATAATTTCATTATTATAATTATTTCCCCATCTATGTTGTGATGTAAATTCTGTTAACAACACGCAAATGCCCCACGTTCGGGCTTACAGGGAAGTCAAGGTGTGACAATTCTAGTTAGTTTAGTTAAGGAACATTGTAAAATTGATATATGCTATGTCTAAGTAGTCGATGAAACTTTATAATCACCGATAAGTCCGTCAAGAAGATAACAATTGGCTGTAGATAGAAACCGAAGGGCATGTAGTTCAATGGTATTGAAATTATGGATGACAATGAGATGAGTATGAACCAGGCATTGGTAATCCTAGTCCCATATCTGTTTGTAAAACCATGTCTCATACTCAACCCAATACTTACCCGTCAGATATCGGGCATACCCATGTGTATGGAGTATACCCATTGGTTTTTTAAAAAAAAATACCCGTTGGAATTTTCGGGTATATATATTTTCTCTCCATTCTAATTTTTATGTAATTTTATATTTTTATTATAATAAATAGCATACATATCATCATCATTGTTTGAGACATTAAAATTTGCAAATTATATGATGATATAAATCCCAAAAGGCAATTTATTATTTCGTAGTATATATATATAAATAATATTATCAAAATATATCTAAGAATAATTTTTTTTCCACATAATGAAGCATACTAAGCAAGGGTTAGGGAAATGGGTATATCGTTTCAAGTAATCGGGTCAAGAATCACCTAATCTCATACCCGCCTTATACCCACAAAATTGTAATTTTTCAATACCATACTCGAATACCCGTCTCGAATTTTTCGGATTTCGAGTATTCTCGTCAGGCTCGATTTTTGTTTTTTTGTTTTTTGCCATCCCTTGTTGGAATAGTGTTCCTCCCAAATAACGAGGGTTCGAGTCTAATTGTGTGTAAATTTTAGTGGTGGTTGAATTTACTTTTATCTTCTGATATAGAAGATGGTTGTGGTGATGAGATATTTCTACAATACTTTGTCTTTTTGGCCATTTTTGTTCTAGGGTTGTTTCCCACATCTACAACATATTGTTGGAAAATGATGAATACGCTTAACCATATTTGGTTGGCACATGGTTCCAAGAAAAATTAAAACAAGAACACCAGTCACTATGTATCACTTCAATGCATTATCTTGGGCATAACTTCAAAGCCATCCGAATCCAAATCTGAATCGCATTCCCAATCCAAATCTAAATCCAAATGGCGACTTAGATTCATTCTTGCTGGCATATCCCGACACACGGATGGTTGAAGTGGAGGTACCAAGCAACATGTCAACAACTTCCTCCATTGTTGGCCTAACCGTTGGAGCTTTTTCAACACACAACGACCCAATCTCTATGAATTTTGCAATCAAGGTTGAATCAACCTCAATTCTGGGATCAACTATATTTGACAATGTTCCTTCCAGCCAATTTTTCTGGACCTACAACAATTACACATGTCACAACTCAACATGTATATAACTATTAGTTAGACCTACAAAACAAAAAAAAAATGATAGATTTCCATTAACTAGACATTTTTTCAGAAGCTTACAAGTCGCATTAGAAGGTATGTTGTAACTTGAAAAGAAGTCAGTTATATTTTGATTTAAGAAGTAGAAAAGCATCTACTTTTTAGAATATAGATTATACAAGTGTACCATCACAGAACCTAATCACACTTACCATATCCGAAAGAATAAGGTCCTCGTGGCGCGTTAGATCAATTTGTCTTTGCCCAGTTACAGTTCCCAAAACCAATGCACCAAAACTATAGACATCTGCCTTCGTTGACACCATTGATGCCGATAAATACTCTGGTGCCATATATCCACTGTCACATGTGCCGGTATTAGCCATGTCAACAATACAAATTATCCGAATTTCAAAGGAAGACACGGGAGCAGAAACATGCATAACTCTAATCTGCAGTGCAGTTTTGCTTAAATAATTGCAAATTTATAATAAGAGATCCCTTCAATGGATTCGTTAAAAACAACTTTCAACATATTCTTTAAGGGAACTATTTTTTACTTACGGAGTCCCACAGAGCCGATCAACCTGAATGGGGCAAGTCTCGTTGGTTGCCAAGGCTGTCCCAAAACATGACAGTTTGGGGTCAAAACTTTCATCTAAAAGAATGTTTGCAGGTTTTACATCACGATGAATGATCCGAATGGGAGCATGATTGTGAAGGTATGCAAGTACCCTAGCTACACCAAGGATTATTTTGTACCGTTTATTCCAGTCCAAAAGATTACACGTAGGATCTACAAATGCAGATTACAGATCAGACATTTATAGGTAACAGAATCAGATAATATCAGGTTAACAACACTAATTGCATGCTCTCAAACTCTATTACAAGTATTTATGAGCAACGACCTTAATTAAGAGGTATACATGTCAAATGGAAAAGAAAAATACCAAACATCAAGCCAGCCAGAGTTGCTTTAGGTGCAAGGTCATAGACGAGGTACACCTTTGTTCCGTCAATGCAATATCCAAGCAACTCAATCATATTTTCATGTTCAAACTTCACAAGTATTGATGCTTCATTCATACAGTCTTCGTATACTCTTGCGTATACGCTGGTATCAGAATATTGAGTGATCATTATATCTTGTCCATTTTGTAGCCTTCCCTGAAAAGAGAAATCAAGTATGAGAAACAGGTAATATCTATGAAACATGCAATTACAGATACCTTGTACATGGAATAATAATAATAATAATCAAGAAATGGCAAATCTACTTATCCATTTTGTAGCCTAATGAAATAGATAAACCATCGAGCAAATAACGGTTTAAGCTTTTCATAACATGCAAAAAGGTACCTTGTAGATGGACGAATATATGTCAGACGAAAGCTTATTAGCTTCAGAGAAGTTTTCAGTTGCATAAACGATGGAATTAAAATCAAACCGGTGTACTATTCGGTCTTCACCTCCAACAGTGTAGAGAAATTGATCCAGGGATTTTAAACCTGTACATCCCACTAGAGGTTTCACAATAACTGGAAATTGTTATAATTCTAGGGTTTTGATAGAATGAATAATATGTTCATAAGAATATGAATTGATAAATCGAAAATTGTACAGAGTGTTGAATACATATATTTGCAGCCGATTAGGGTAACTGCCACAAACTTAGGTTAAACTAATATCTAATAATAATAATAATATGTGTCACACTATCTAGGTTATAATATATATATATATATATATATATATATCTAACATCCTCCCGTAAGCTAGATAGTTTCCATATTGAGACGAGTCTTCAGCCTAGAGAAGTCTTTATTTTGCAGTGCTTTAGTCATGATATCTGCAGTTTGATCTTTTGTCGCGCAGAATAATACTTCTACTTCTCTTTTCTTGATCAAGTCTCTAATGAAATGATACTTAACTCTAATATGTTTACTCTTGCCATGGTAAACTGGATCTTTTGCTAAACATATTGTGGACTTGTTGTCACAATAAATTGGTATTGGATATTCTATCCTTCCCTGAATCTCGTCGAGTATTCCTTTGATCCAAATTGCTTGACATCCGGCTAAAGATAAAGCCATATATTCCGCTTCCGTTGATGATAATGCCACAACTTTCTGCTTCTTCGATTGCCAAGAAATAGGACTTGACCCTAGAAGAAATACATGTCCGGAAGTGCTTTTGCTGTCGTCCACATTTCCTGCATAATCGCTGTCACTGAAACCCATCAGTTTTCCTTGTCCACCCTTTGAGTATGTGACCCCTTGACTTAATGTTCCTTTGATGTATTTGAGTATTCGCTTCCCTGCTTCCCAATGGCTTTTCTTTGGATGTTCCATAAATCTGCTGATTTTCGTTACAGCATATGTTATATCTGGTCTGGTATTAGTGAGATACATAAGACTTCCAACAAGGCTTCGATATGTTCCTTCATCAGCAAATACTTCAGAATCATCCTTTGATAGTTTTAATCCATATTCCATGGGAGTAGAGACTGAATTACAATTTGTCATCCTATATTTATCTAATAAGTTTCGCATATACTTTCTTTGAGAGAGAATTATGTTCCCATTCTCATATGAAACTTCCATACCAAGAAAATAGTGTAGTTTTCCCATGTCAGTCATCTCAAACTCTTCCTTCATCATGCTTTTGAAAGAGTCGATTAGGTTCATAGAGTTACTAGCTATAATCAAATCATCCACATATAGACATATCACCAATTTTCCTTCATTGGTGTCTTTAACGAATAAGGTGTGTTCGTATGTGCACTTTTTGAATCCATGTAACTTAAAATAGTTGTCGATTCGACTGTACCATGCTCTAGGAGCTTGTTTTAGTCCATACAGTGCACGTTTAAGAAGACATACCTTTTCTTCTTGTCCTTTCATGACATATCCCTTGGGTTGCTCTACATATACTTGTTCATTTAAGTTTCCATTGAGAAAAGCCGTCTTTACATCCATTTGATGTAAATACCAGTCATTTCTTGCAGCTAGTGCTAAAACTAATCTGACCGTTTCAAACCGAATCACAGGGGCAAAGACTTCCTGATAGTCTATTCCATGTTTTTGTTTATATCCTTTCACTACTAATCTTGCTTTGTATTTGTCTACGTTACCATACTCATCAAACTTAGTCTTATAAATCCATTTGACACCAATTGGCTTCTGATGCATTGGAGGATTTACTAATTCCCATGTTTGATTTTTATATATGGATTCTATTTCTTTGTCCATAGCTTCTTGCCATTTAACATCTTTACTTGCTTCTTCATAAGATGCTGGATCTGCTTGAGCATAAAGGACGAAATTGACGGTTTGATTTCCACTATATTTGTGAGAAATTTCTTCTTCTGTAAGCTCACGTGTGTTCCTATAAATACTTCCTATACTTCGAGTATTAATAGTTTCATTTTCTGAATCTGTAGAAGACTCATCGTTAAGTTGAATTCCAGAGTTTGACATTGATGTATGTCCACTTGTTGAATTTTCGGCTGTTACTTCCATTCCGTCTTGACTGTTGTTGACTTCAGGACTTCCGACAGCAACATCATCTTCAGCAGCAGTATCCAGCATAGATTCTGGATTTGAATGAGATGTTGTAGCTGAACTATCCCCATTGTTCATCAGAAACGGTGTCGATGTGGGTTCAGATTCAGATATCCAAGCTTTATTTTCATCAAAGATGACATCTCGGCTAACTATAGTTTTTCTAGTTAGCGGATTATATAACTTATATCCTTTTGTATTTGTGCTATATCCTACAAATACAGTTCTTTCGGTTTTGATATCTAACTTACTTCGAAGTTGTTTTGGAATATGGACATATGCCAAACATCCAAACACCCTGAAGTGGTCGACACTTGGTTTTCGTCCATTCCAAGCTTCATATGGTGTCACATCTGGTCTTGTTTTCGTTACTGTACGGTTCAATATATGAGTAGAGCAGGCCACGGCTTCGGCCCAATAACTATTATCTAACTTCTTCATATTAATCATGCTTCGACTGAGTTCCATCAGAGTTCTATTTTTTCGTTCAGCCACCCCGTTTTGTTGAGGGGTATAGCTATTCGTTAGTTGGTGGTGTATTCCATTCACCTTTAAATAATCTTGGAACTCTTTGCTACAGTATTCGCCTCCCCGATCAGATCTTAGTGTCTTAATATTAAGATCCGATTGTTTTTCCACAAGTGCTCTAAATTGTTTGAAGTAACTTAAAGCTTCTGATTTTAACTTGAGAAAATATACCCATGTTTTCCGTGTGAAATCATCAATAAACGTAATAAAGTACCTGCATCCACCAATAGACTCCGTTTTCATGGGGCCACATATATCGGTATGAACTATTTGCAAAGGTTTGTCCGTCTGCCACGTTGACTTCTTTGGGAATGGCTTTCTAGCATGTTTACCCGAAACGCATCCCTCACATATGTTTGAACCTTTTGTGATTCTTGGTATGCCTCGTACTAGTTCTTTGTTTCCCATTTCAATCAAAGTGTCATAATTTATATGTCCAAATCGTTCATGCCATAGAGTAGAACTATCAGTTGTTGTCATTGATAGTGCAAGTGATATGTCACTTTCAGGGTTCAACGGAAACATTTTATTGTTTGTCATTTTAATAATCCCTATGATCCTATCGTTTATATCCTTGATGATACACCGTTCCTTCATAAACTCTACTTTGTAACCCTTTTGTAGTAATTGACCTACACTTAGTAAGTTATGCTTCAATCCCTTCACATAAAATACATTTTGAACCTTCTTTTTTTGACCTTTAATTGATATCATTACTTCTCCGATTCCTTGAACTTCTAATCGCTTATCATCCCCCGTTCTCACTTCCTTTTGAAATGAGTCATTTATCTTGACAAACAGGCCTTTATTACCTGTCATATGATTGCTGCACCCGCTGTCCAAGTACCAGCAATCTTCCTTAATCGTCTCCTCCATGTTGAAAATCATAAACATGGTATCATCTTGTTGCTCATCTAATTCATCTTCCTTATGAATTAGAGCATTGTCAGACTTTTCATTCATGTCCTTCTTCGGACAAAACTTGGCCGTATGTCCAAGTTTCTGACAATTAAAACATCTTATAGAGCCCCAAGGTCTGCCTTTGTTCTTGCCCTTTCCCTTAAAATTCTGTCCGGATTTATCCATGTTCGAATTCTGCATTTGAAATGCATGTTCCATGGGAACATCATCGTACATTTTCATCCGTAGTTCATGGGATTGGAGTATACCCATGAGTTCTTCGGTGGACATATTCTCTAAATCTTTTGTTTCTTCTACTGTGATAACTACAGACTCGAAGTTTCGAGTCAGGCTTCGTAGTATTTTTTCTACTACACGCTGTTCACTCACCTTTTCTTCATTCATTCTTAATTGATTTACAATTAAAGTTGTCCTATTGAAATAATCTTCAACAGTCTCACCCTCTTTCATCTTTAAAGCATCGAAACTACATCTTAAGGTTTGTAATTTTACCGTTTTGACGCGATTTTCTCCCCTGTAAGATTTGTGCAGTGTGATCCATGCATCTTTTGACGTTTTCGCCATAGCAACACGTTCAAACACCGTTTCATTAACCGACTGGAATATGATATGCAGCGCCCTTCTATCTTTCTTCGTTGATTCCCGATGTGCAGCGATAGCGTTTTCTGAAGGGTTCGTTCCTAATTCTTGATATCCGTCTTCTACAATGTTCCATAATTCTTGAGATTCCAGTAAAACCCTCATCTGGATATGCCAGTGATAGTAATTCTCCCCAGAAAGTTTTGGAATTTGTGATTGAATGCCGGTTACTGGATTCATTTGTCAGAATATAGTCAAAAAACAGGGATCTGGATTTCGTGTTTGACAGTATACGATCGATTCGTGTGGCTCTGATACCACTATGTTATAATTCTAGGGTTTTGATAGAATGAATAATATGTTCATAAGAATATGAATTGATAAATCGAAAATTGTACAGAGTGTTGAATACATATATTTGCAGCCGATTAGGGTAACTGCCACAAACTTAGGTTAAACTAATATCTAATAATAATAATAATAATATGTGTCACACTATCTAGGTTATAATATATATATATATATATCTAACAGAAATTAGTCAATTTGGGTTGTGTTTTTTCACAACTTTGTCTTGGTCAAAATAATAGAACAAATTAGCAAAAAGGGGAATGACAATTGAGTCACAGGGATTAAAAGTTGCCAAAAAATATTATTAAGAAGTTTAAGTTGATTATAGTAACATGTAGTTCCTTAATCAATGTTAACGCGTTAATTTTTTTATAAAAATAAGAACAAAAACTTCTTGCAGGTCAGCTGAACCCACCCGACACCTTTTCGGTCGGCTCAAAGGTTACAACTTTCATCATAAACCCATTTTGAATTGTCACCCAACACCCCTGAACCGACCCGACCAAACTCATTACTCATCACCCAACCAAATCCACCTGACCCAACCATCTATTTCCAAATTTTGTCATAACAATTAGATTCATGACATGGAAATCACAGTGTACTGATCATGTATGTAAAAGAACAATCTTCCTTCCAGCTACAAGGTATCATATTTTTATTAAACTGAACATCTATGTATTTTGTTTTCTATTTAAAAAACACAAAGGTAACTGAACAAAGAAATCTAAAGAGAACAAAATACCTGAGTTTTCCCTTATACCAAAACACCTGATGCCCGTAGGCAGCAATTGACCGTCGCTTTTCTCCTGTAAGGCTAGGATAGACTCAAGATATACCACAACCTCGGCCATGGTAGGACGTTGCTTGGGACGGCTATGCAAACACCAATCAACTAGTAGTGTAAAATCCTTCAAACATTTAGGGGATGCGCAGCCTCTTAAATTAAAATCAACGATTCGCTCTATCCTGCCTTTTTTAATGGAGTCTTGAGCCCATATTGCCAAACTCCAGTGCTCCTCATCATCAATACTACTACCAACTGCTTGTTTCCCACATAAGATTTCAAACAGGACCACCCCAAAGGCATACACATCAGACTTTCGATCCAGATATCCAACCGTAGCTCTCACCAAAGTGTTATCGCAAGTTGAAGGGTGATTGATTTTGGACAACCCAAAATCCGAAATCTTAGCTGTCCAATTGTCATCTAACAATATATTTTTGCTCTTCACATCCCCATGCTTAATGCCCATAACAGTGTGCAGGTAATCTAAACCGCGAGCGGCCCCTATGCATATTTTGAGTCTTCGCACCCAAGTTAGAGAAGCGCAATGCTTGTGGAGCCAATCTGCAAGAGTATGATTAATTGATTAGGCATATATTCATATACAAGAATTATTTCTTGCCCATCACTACAGTAACCAATCAAGGATACCAAATGACAATGCCTTAATTTCGAGAGCATCTCAACTTCAGCCCAAAATTCTGCTGCTTCTTGATCAGAAGTTGATTCCAGCCGCTTAATTCCAGCATTCAAAAGAATTTCCCCACATATGATGGTTCCTCTGTAAACTTTGGCAAAACCCCCGCGTTCGATCACCAGTGAGTCATCAAAGCTACGGGTTGCATGTTTAATCTCAGAAAGGGTAAACCGACGGCACTTTGGTGGCGAATATGAGGATGATTCAACGGCATGACTGGTAGGAAATGACATAGTTAAAGGCATGAACTAGGATTATAGTCTGTCTAGTATTACCAAACAAATGGATTATACTTATAGACATATTGATCATGGGGTGACAAGAATCTATCTAATGGCCTATTCATTGTCAAAGATGCACTCTGATCGGTTGATATTTCTTCTTCCTGGAAAAAGGAGATGTAGTAGTGGACTAGTCGAATTGACCTGTTTTTGTATTTTCCTAAGAACACCCGTACTAGGCGTTATTTTTTCAAAAAAAAAAAGCCCCAATCATGCCCGATTTTGCCGCTCGACCCCCCCTCCCCCCGCGCGGGGCGTGTTTGATCCAAAATTTTGTTTTGGCGCGGTTTTAATCACGCGGTTGTGGCAATGTTTGTTTTGACGAAGTTGGCGAGGATGAAGAAAGCGAAGACGAAAATTAATGTATTTTTTTTAGTATTTTTTTAACTTTACCCCTTTTTTATTTTTAATATTGTAATTTTTTTAATTTAATGAAGTATTATTAGTTTTTAATTTAAAAAAATCAATAATTGTGTAATGATTGGTTGGGGCATTATCCCACTACGCCTGTTTTGTAAAACGCCCAATAATGCCCCCTTGCTGACTGGACTGCCACGTGGCAGAAAACGCTCAAGGGTGGGGGCATTATTGCTCAAACCACTACGCATGGTCTAACAAACTTAAGCGTGAAGTTCTGCCTCAGCAAGTTTAAAGTTAATTGGGTAATCCTTTTTATTAGTCGTGGCATGGGTTGGATTTGGATATGTATCATATGATCACAAAAAGTAAACTGTTTACAATCTTTTGACCTGATTCGACATCAAATGCCCATTTGACTGGAAATCATGGCCAATCCCAAGGAATCAAGCCCTCTTTTGACCTGATGCTCACAGAATACCTGCATTTTAAAACCATAGATCTACAATGGTGGTTGTGCGTAGAGAGTTTTCTGATGCATTGAGAATGGAGGTTTGTGGCACGGGTGGTATGGGACCATAGCAACAAGTAGGACTGTAAACGAACCGAACGAACACGAACGAGACCTTGTTCGTGTTCGTTCGTTAAGGAAATAAATGTGTTCACGAACGGTTCATGAACACTTACCGAACGAGATTTTATGTTCGTG
This sequence comes from Helianthus tuberosus, assembly GCA_030545235.1. Classification (NCBI taxonomy): domain Eukaryota; kingdom Viridiplantae; phylum Streptophyta; class Magnoliopsida; order Asterales; family Asteraceae; genus Helianthus; species Helianthus tuberosus. Next base: position 27,542 of record JARYGA010025096.1, read on the forward strand.
TTCGTTCACTAAGGAAATAAGCGTGTTCACGAACGGTTCACGAACACAAGCGAACACAAATAAATTTGGCGAACGCGATGAAGGATAAAGGTGGATGACCCAGAGAGTAGCACTAGAACTTGAATCCCTTATTGTGTAACAGAGGTAGATCATATTCGTCGATGTAAATAATGAGAAAAGAAAGGGAAATGGTGCATAAACAAGGTGAAAGAGGGTTTCCTAGTTTAATTGTTTGGGTAATGATATAAATAAAAGTTTAATAGTATAAAAAGTATAGATAAAATATATGAAAGTATAAAAATATTTAATTAAAACACGAACATAAGAATATAAACGAACACAAATGAACGAATGTTCACGAACACCTTACCGAACGTTCACGAACACAATTGAACGAACGAGACCTTTGTTCATGTTCGTTCATTTAACTAATCGAACGGAATTTCGTGTTCATGTTCGTTCGTTTATTAAACGAACGAACATAAACGAACTTCCCGCCGAACGGTTCACGAACTTTTCGCTGAATGTTTGGTTCGTTTACAGCCCTAGCAACAAGGGTGGTATTTCGATGGGACCATGGTTCAACTTTAAATTTGTTTAGAACGACAAACTCAGTAACTCTCTAAATCTATTTATAGACGTACACCAATGTCCATCAACCCTCAACCACTTCAGAGAAAACATCATTACAACTAGGGGTGTGCAATAACCGAATCGTTAACCGAAACCGAACCGAAAACCGACAAAACCGAACCGATATTAACCGAAACCGAATTAACCGAAAGTCGGTTAACGGATAATTTTTTTTACCATCGGTTAACCGAAATTAACCGAACCGAACCGAATCATTTATTTTTTATATATTTCTAGCTTTTATACCTCTATTTCATGTATTACATGTTTTATACTTTCATTTCATTTAATAATACCTCTATTTCATTTATTTATGCATTCATTTCATTTATTTATACCTTCATTTCATTTATTTATACATGCATTTTATGTATTTAAACATCTATTCATGTATTTATACCTCCATTTCATTTATTTATACATCCATTTCATGTATTTATACATCCATTTCATGTATTTATACCTCCATTACATGTATTTCTAAGAAAAAAAATTAGCCCTTGTTTGAATTGGTTATTAACCGAAAATTAACCGAACCGAACCGAAAACCGACAAATTAACCGAATTAACCGAACCGATTAACCGATGACTTCGGTTACGGTTACGGATAACGCTAATAACCGAACCAAACCGAACCGTGCACACCTCTAATTACAACACACATTGATACAAGTAGATTACAAGCCCCTTGGTGAAAATAGTTTTAATGTCATGTGAACACAAAAAGAAAATAGTTAAATGGGTTAAAATATAATTTTGATTCACAATATTTTCCATTTATGTTTTTCATATCAATGTGATGATATTATTTTTCTAAATATTTAAAAAAAAGAATTACTTGATTTGTAAATAAAAAACTAAATGTTAAGAATCAATATATTATTCATCAAAGTCACGTTTATATGTATTAATCATTTGAGTCAACACACATTTTAAATAGGGTAAATTGCATTTTACGTCGTTTAAGTTTCAGCAAAATTTCAGACGTTGTTCTTTAATTAACGAATTTATAGTGAATGTCCTTTATGAGGTGTCCTTTTTCCCTAAAATGATTAAAAAAATAAAGGACATCCGCTGTAAAAAAAATTAAAACATAAAGGACATTTGCTACAAAGAAACTAAAACATAAAATACATCCGTTGTAATTTCGATACTTAAAGAAAAGCGTCCAAAAACACTTGAGATGACAAGTGTCCAAAGTACGCATTACCCTTGCTATCCTATCTTGGAATTGCTAATTTCTCTCTGAATACACCACACCAAATTAGTAATAACTTAAATAGACAAAGAATTATTACCTTTAGTTAAAATTCCCAATTAACTATGAGAATCAGATACAACTATTAAATAAGTACATAATAGAAGCATATCGCATCACATCACATCACAATATTTTTTTAACTGCTAATTTCTTTAATCCCATGTCGTCTGTGAGACTTGAACCCAAGACCTTTCTATTCTCAAACTAATATGCAAATATAAGAATTAAATAAAACATATGTCATGTCTTATGTTGTGGAATACAAAGTTGATAAGCATATCTTCCCTTTCTTAAAAGGTAATAGTAAATTAAGTAGTAAAGTTGATACTTCATTGTTAGTGCATGCGTCTGTCGACTTCGTCTTGTATCGAGTCTTGTAATAAAATTGTTAGATCGTGTCATTAAGTTCTAGAAAATAGAGTTTAGAGAAAGTTGTCCATTTCACATGAAAGTCTATTTCCCACGAAATGTCTATTCCCCACGAAATAGACATGACACTTTCAAAGGGAATTAGACAGTGGCACTTTCAAGGGGAATTAGATTGTGACACTTTCAAGGGGAATTAGAAACACTATAAATAGGGAGCTTAGTCATTTCATTTGTAACTTCTCCCATTCCAGCAGCGAAGCTCTGCTGAAGTGTCTACAGGTCTGTAAACGTGTCATATCAATAAACAAGACGGTTAAACTACTTTCTAGTGCAAATCAAGCTGAACCGACACCGAAACGTTTGATTCCGCCTCTCGTTTTGGTCTAGAATTCTTCTGAAAGACTCGTTTTGGTCGTTACTCGATCCTACAAGTGGCATCAGAGCTCAGGTTGAAGAGTTCATACCAATTCAGCCGTTAATTCTGATTTTCTACACCTTTTCAAAATTAAACAAGTTTCAACGGTTAAAAACTTCTGATTTTCACATATCATATGCGAAATGTTGTTTTAACAAACCCTTAAAAGTTTCAGAACTAAAATCGATCATTTGCTTGACCAATTGGACCAATATCTGACCGAAAGTATGATGTCACCATGATTTCGTTTGAGAATCTCGTTTGAAAGCAGCAACATTCCGTTTGAAATCTGGTATCTCGTTTGAAATTGCATGGGATTACGTTTGAAAAATGTGGTCCGTTTGAAATATTGGGTTGATTTCGTTTGAGGAATGTATTCCGTTTGAGGATTACGTTTGAAGCTAGCTGTCTCGTTTGAAATTGACATTTCTGTAACACCCCGAAAACGGGTTTGGAAATCAAACCGCGTTAATACTACAGGACGGGTAAAATACAGTTAGTGGTAAAACTTACCCGGTAAACTTTAGGAATTAAATGAATAAATTTAATATTTATTTAAAAGGATGAGAAATACTTTGAGAAAAGCAAAGTATATAAAAGGCCCGAGATTTAACGGGACTTAAAATAATACGGGTTTTTAACTCCCGGAACCCACTAAGGTAACTAGGTAAAATTAACCTAGTTAGTAATGGGTAATTAAATAATAAACTATGAGTTATAGTTTGATTTATGAATCTCTAAACATGAGGGACTAATATGGACAATTGGGAAACTTGTTTTATTAAAAAAAATATATATATAAAACACACACACACGCATTGTGTGCGTGTTCTGATCGACAGGAGAAGCTCCATGGGAGCTCAAACCCTAACTTCAACAAATCAACAAAATTGAAGGTCAAATCTAGCCCGAATCGGATGCATGAACACGTATTAATGATCACCTAGTCGTGGGGATCACAAGGTATGTTAAAATTATTGATTTAGTGATACTTTGAGATTATGATGAACAATCATAATCGAAATTCTGGAATGAATCTTGAATCTATGAGTGTTATTGTGATTATATCTTGGTTTAGAAGCAAACCCTAGTAGAAAATTCGATGAATTGTTGTCAAAACTAGGGAACACTCATATTAGAATGTAAGATTGATGAATATTGAGGTTATGATATAAGTTCTTGATGTAGTTCATGAACACTAGACTTAGAGGTTGGATTGTGTTGATGTAAATCTTGGTAAAGATAACTAGTTATGAACTAGTTAGTAAATAAGTAATATTATGCACATTAGGTGTTTGTTAAAATGCCCGAATGAATGTTGACATAATGAAATTATGAAAGAAACGCGTAATTGGCTAACTCGACTAACTACGTGTAATACGAAATAATATGGGTTCTAAACGTAATGTTAATTGAACTTATTGTGTGTATAATATGATTGAAGTTAGTTGACTATCGAAAGTCAAATAAACCAACATTTAAGTCGAATAGTAGTTTCGACATAGAATCCGTAAGATGAAATAGTCATAATAATGATGACTAATCTAACCGTCTTACGAATCATGATGATAGTTTGACTCTTGACAAGCCAGATGGAGACTTGGGCAAGGAACGGGTCAAACGGTTCGTGTACGAGAAAAAGAGCATAACCGGATGCAAGGTAAGCGACGCTTACATCCTTTTTGTAGAATATGCATTATTTTGTAAACTACAAATGCGATTAGTGTAATATCCGAATTAAGGGTTCCGACGCTAATAACATGAGTCGGAACAAACATAAATGATAAAAACCATGTGTTATGGTGAAAAGAGGCGAAACGGTAATTTAGTCATGTAATGACTAATAACTAACAAGTTTTCGTTAAGATTATTTTAAAATGCAACTAATAACGAGAAAATGAGTAAAAATGGAAATTTAGTCAAGTATTGACTAAAGTAAAGTGTAGTTAAAAAGGGGCACTCGTAGCGTAAGCCGAATGGGTAAAAATATAAGAAAGACTTTAAGAGAAAAAAGGGGTCTAGTGGCAAAAAAAATCCGAAATGGGTCGGATAAACAAATTGGTAACTAATAACCATGTTTTGCTACTCATGAAAACACTTGGTCTTATAGGCCAAACAGGTCAAATGGTGTGATAACACCATTTGACAATATTGACTAATGTGGTTGTCAAGTCTTGTGTTAACAGGAACGATTAGCGATATGGTTAATTGCGTCCATAGAATATGGGATAATAAAAGCGAGGTATAAATCGGGTCACTAGGTTGACTCGAGCCAGGTACGTATAAATACGATTGTGGTTAATCATACATTTTTGAGTCAAATTAGTAGCAAATGCCCTTTGTCGTAAATGAGGGGCTAAAGTTAACTAAAATGCCCTTGATGGGTAAATCGGGCAAACGACCTTTGAAGGTTGTTAGAAATAAGCATTTTGATAGATTAAATCCTTAGGATAAGTATAAAAAGGGATGATATGGGACCTTAGTGTCCAACGAGTTGAAAGGAGTATTTTCCGTAAAATGACATATTTGAGGGATAGAACTAGTAATGAATAGTCTATCACATTAAATCCACTACAATCATAGTGGTGGAAAACCAATTAATATGGACGGGTGGAATTATGATGCATACAATGAACAGACATAAATTAAGTTTAAAAGTGCATAAATACCCTTAACGGGTCAAAATAGAAGTATTAACGAAACGGGTTAAGAATGTGTAATAACCCGTGATTTGAACCTTGTACAATAGGAAATAATCATAATAATATGTTTACAAAAGAAACAAGGGCCACAAACAAGTTTATTAGATGAAACCGAACGGGTCAAAAAGTGTCATAATTGAATTTCAAGCCAAGAGCTTGAAGTCTAAAATTTTGTGAAGTTAGATGTTGTATTTTAACTCCATATGATGGAGAATTAAATTACGGTCGTATAGGAAAAATAATCGCGTAAAACGGATCAATAACGAAGAAGTTATGGCCGTTTCCGTAAAAATCATTGTTGCTGAAAAATGCAGGACACAGCTCGGACCTGCTGGAAAAGTGAAATCCCCGCGCCACGTGACAGGTGTCTCTAATCCTGCCGCGACACGCGAGACATGTGTCACGACCCGCGACCCACCCTGGACGGAATCGGGTGCCGTGAACAGTCCAGCGGTACCGGTGATTATTTTGAAAACGTTGCAGCGGAAATTTTATCAGGACCGTGAGTTAGGAAAAATATCAGAGTTTAGAAAACACCGGATTTTATTTAATAAATGGGATAAACCCATGTTTTATAATGGTAGCTTTAATAAAGATAAATTTTATTACATAAAACAATATTTCTTATTTTGATTAATAAATAAGCCACTTCTTGATGCCTTTCAGTGCCGGATCTATCTATTACTCAAATCTACTGTAATTACCTGAAAAGTGTTTTAAA
>JARYGA010025097.1:0-44593 GCA_030545235.1 Helianthus tuberosus
TTAATGACCCTCGAATTTCATAGACGCTTTCACATATCGGTTTACAATACAAGATTTTCAAAAAAATTTTAGATTCATTTGATACATAGCAAACAAACACATGAATTCACCCACTTTATGTTGAATTTTCAAACATACATGTATTTCAGGTAACTAGTGGATCCTTGCACTTCATGAAACAAGAACCAACATGTCAAGAAAGCGATGTCATCCTTTTGGAGGATTTGGTTCACATCTCCCGCGCTTGTGAGAAAGATTGAATGCAAAACCTCAATCTATTAAAACTTTATTTTGTACAAGTCTTCTTTTGTAAAACAACATTACTAGTGACGTCTTTGAAAGCAAACATGTGACTTGTATACCTTTTATATCTTGGAATGGACGAACATCGTGCATCCTTTATTCATATAGCTTGTTTACTTACATCGTATGCAATTAAAACCAATCAGGTTCACACCTTGCGCTTCCGCCTATGAGCGGGTGTGACAATACTATTGCTATACTTTTGAAATAAAAAAAATGATATGAACTGGGTGTTTAAATAAAAACGACAAAAAACACCCAGTTTAGAAAAACGCCATGAAAATACTCAGTTGAAAACGCCATAAAACACCCAGTGCAGAAAAAACCCATGAAAACCCAGTTCACAACACCATAAAAACACTCAGTTTAGAAAAGGCCATAAAAAACTAAAAAACAGGAAAAAAAAGATTTTTTTTCTTTTTTCGATTTGAAATATGATAGGGGAAATGGCATATGATTAGCATGTATACCCATGTTTGGATCTTCCTATTTTACCCCTCCTTGTAGTTATAAGGTTCCCATTATTTACAAAAATGTCACCGCATAAATCTCAGCCACAAATCACAAAGATCTTGTGGCTCAGAATCATTCTCACGGTTTTCACAATCCAAATCGTTTTCTCCTGATCCCAACACTCTTATATATTTATATATCCATTCCGAAACACCCTTTCACACCACCCCCGCTTCATTCTCTCCCAACTACCGCAGTCCCACCACCATACCCATCTCAATTGAACCACCGCCACCACACCAACCATCACTACCATTGTATCAAACTAGCCATCACCACCCCACCATTAGCCACCACAATTGCCGCCATCACTAACACCACCATTATACAAACACACACTCTCACGATGGTCTATCTATCTCCGACCATCACCATCGTCTTCGTCTCAGGTAACCATCTCTGGACTCGGTTACATTCCCCCATCATCATCTTCATTAAAACCTTAGATTCTTCGATAGGAAACCTATGTTGCTATCGTTGTCGATTGAAGACTTGACGAAACCCTTGATCGTTCCCCTTTCTGTTGAAAACTTTAGCTATCGTGATTTGAAACCCTAACCTTCTTTTGGCGCCACCGTTCTTCTTCCTAGAACCTTATCCATCTTCGTCTACCGTTGTTGTTGGGTCGGACAAATCCGGTGATGGTGGTGCTTGTGGAGTTGGTTGTTGTGAAGTGGGGATAGATCCGGTTGTGGTAGAAGGCAATGACCTTCTTTAGGGAGATAGAGAGAGAGAGAGAGAAAGAGAGAGAGAGAGAGAGAGAGAGAGAGAGAGAGAGGTGGGGTGGGTTGTGGTGACATGTAGTGACGGTGGTGGGGTGGGTGATGGCAGTAGTGACAAGTGGTGATGGTGGTAGGTTGGTGGTGGGTTATGGTAAGTTGGTGGGGAGGGCGAGAGAGAGATATGATATATATATATATATATATATATATAGTATATATAGTATAGATTAAAAATAATATATATAGTTTAATGTTAAAAAAAGGTTTTTAAAGAAAATGGGAAAAACAAAATATTAATGTAAATTGACGAAAATATCCCTGACTTTACTGACTTTTTTGGATGGAGTTAGTGGATTGGAAGAAAATGACCAAAATTAAAATTGGATGGAGTTAGTGGATTAGAAGAAAATGACCAAAAATTACAAACGCCAAAGACACAGATGATAAAAAAAATATTTTAGACTGAAGTGGCAAATCTAGCCAAACCACAAAGATTAAAATGACAACTAATTTATTTTTATTTTTATCTCTTCTATTATATCAATCCTAGCACTAATTATAAATTCTTATATGGTTTTCTACGATAATTTACTAAAGCTTGTTATGTATTAAACGCACTTATTTAGATAAGATTCGAGTTTGTTTGACAAGTAAAATGTTAAATTCTATTAAGTTATAATCGATCATACGTAATTACTTATTCCTTATAAATTTCTGAAGTATCATAAAGAATCTATAGTTGATCCAAACTAGAAAAATAAAGAATTATAAAAAGGATCTAAGGGTGAGCGGGGCACCAGCGGGGAGGCGGATCGGTGACCCCATTCCCCGAGCGGGAACACCGCCGCCATCCATGCGGGGACCCAAATCGGGGAGTTGGGTCGGGGAGGAGTCATCGCATGAAGAGAGAGGAGATGGTGGGCCTATAGCTTGTAACAACCAATCAAGTATTTTTTTTTTTTTTTTGAATAAAAAAACAAGTCACCTAATAGGGGAGTGCCGCCATCAAATTGGGGTGCGAGGGGAGTTTAAGAGGGGAGTTGACGTGACATAACCTGATTGAGTGTGTGTAAGAGAGCGGACTCCCCTAAGAGGAGAGTGCCCCGGATACCCTAAAGCAAAAAGAATGTTAAAATAAGAGAGAAGAGCACACTACTGACTGACATGCACTCTTTTTGTTCTATTTATGTTCATGATTTTTGGAATCAGAGAAGAGGAAACTATTTTATATTCGAAGGCGGCCAACTTGCATGTTTTCTAACGTAGTTTTGGTGTTCGACTCGATCCGACTTGAAACGTTCTAGATAAAAAAAAATAACTAATACGATTATTCTGATCAATGTGTGTGCAAATTCAGTTGGTAAAGATTAATTTAGGTACGGTATCAACACTTGTTATAACAATCAAAAGAGAATTGAAAACCATGGGTAGCCCAGTTGGCCACCGACACCCACCTCTTCCCAGAGGTACCGGGTTCGAGTCTTGTGAGTGGCATATGTCGCCCATGGTAAGAACTCGGCATGGGGAAGTCACCGCGGAGCTAGCTTAGTCGGGTAGCAGCTCCCGGAGTGAGATCACTCCGGCGGTTGGGAGGACCGTGCACTATCCCCCCTACCACGTAGAAACGAGTATAAGTGAAATTATATCAAGACACAGATAAAGAAAAACATGTTAAAACGGCATACTCGGAATTTTACGAAACCACGTGTTTTAAATGCTACGCATGCGGGAATTCAATGAAGGTTCAGTTCGTTGCAGTACCAATACTTGTTATAAGTGTCAAAAGAGAATTAAAAACCAAAAAAAAAATGTATTAGTTCTGATAAAACCGATAGCGGTACCGGTTAATGTACAAAGGATTTTAAGTAAAATTTATATCGAGACATTATTATAAAAATAAGCACGTCAAAACAGCATACTCAGAGTTTTATAAAATATCCTAGTTTTAAAATGTTAAAAGTGATAAAAAAAATATATGCTTAAAAATAATCATAATGAAAATAAATACGTTTGTGCTTCAACCACTTGGTTTTGAGTAAAGGTTATATTGATATGTAAATAAACATAAGATGTCACAACGATATGCTTGAAAATTTATATAAAATCGTATTTTAAAGGTTATAATAGAAAAGACAAAATATATAATAAAAATTATGTTTGTGCATTGACTACTTTACTATGCACAAATTAGTTTTGAAAAAAATACATGACACATAGATATAGATAAAGATAAACACGTCATAATTACATATTGTATTTTAAATGTTAGGGGAGAAAAACAAAATATACCCAAAATTAATTAGAAAATATAATAATTTTATTATTCCATATATAACTTTGTAACTTCTTTGTGCATCATCACTTGCACATTGTGCTTTGGGTGTTTTTCAAAAAAAAAAGTTTATTTTTTACTTTTAACACAAAGGTTTTTACCTTTTACAATTTTAGCCATACATAATTTGTTTTTTTAACTTTAACCCAAACATTTTCATTATTTGAAATTTAACTTCACGACTTTTGTCACTTGTACTTTTCATCTTTCACAAATTTTCGTTTTACGTATAGTTGTAGATTTTTCGAGTTAATACGACGCAACGTGCATGTGTGGTTCAACGTTTTTACCTCTATTTTTCCATGTTTGACAGGTTCGTCGCAACACGCATATCCTAGGTCGAGTCAGTGTTGGTGGTCGATGACGGTTGTGTGGCATTAGTACTATTTGACACCGTTTTACGCCCTGCCACAACGTGGGGTGTGCTTTGGGGGGTTTTCAAAGAAAAAATGGTTATGCATATGGTTGTCGTAACGTTGGCTTTGGGGTTTTCCAAAAAAAATTGATTTTTTTTTTACTTTTCACTCAAAAGTATTTCATAAATTACTTTTAGAGTAAACTACCATTTTGGTCCCTGAGGTTTGGTCATTTTTGCCACTTTAGTCCAAAACTCAAATCTTTTTACATCTGAGCCCCTGAGGTTTCAGTTTTATTGCCATTTTGGTCCAAAAGTGAAATGAGCTCAGATTTCTCCAAAAAAAACTTAGTTTTTTGTCCTTTTCCTCAGTTTAATGAAGGGCATTTTGGTCATTAAAAGTTTTGTTATAACAAATTTTTAATTAAAATAATAAAATAAAATTATATCTCATGGAAAATTTGTTATAAGGCTATGGGGTGTGGATGGAGCCCCATGGGGCTTTATAGGTGCCACATAGGATCCACGTGTGCCATGGAGCCCCCCTTTAATTTGGAGGGTGTGGATGGAGCCCCTATTAAACAAAAAAAAAAAAAAAAAAACATTTGATTGGTTAAAAAACTAGTGGACCCCACCTGAATGGCGTTTCAGTTCGTTACCACCATGGCGGGCCTTCAATGGCGCCCCGCCCATGGCGCCGGGGTTGTGGTCAAATTTGGAGGGGGGCGCTATGGTGGTCTAGGTGGCGGAAGGGTGGCGCCCCACACCCTCCAGCCTAATAAAACTTGTAATGAACAAAATGTCATTCACTAAACTATGGAAAAGGACAAAAAACAAAGTTATTTATTTATTTTTTATTTTTTTTTTGAGAAATATGAGCTCATTTCACTTTTGGACCAAAATGACAATAAAACTGAAACCACAGGTATCCAGATGCAAAAGGTTTGAATTTTGGACTAAAGTGACCAAACCTCAGGGACCAAAATGGCAGTTTACTCTTACTTTTAACTCAAAACTATTTGTTTTTTTTACTTTTAACCCAAAACTTTTTATCTTTTGCAATCTATCCTCATAAGTTTTTTTACTTTCAACTTTGGTTCTTTATAGTTTTCATTTTCTTCAAATTTTTCGCTTTATACTTGGTTCTAAATTTTTTGGCTTAACACATCGCAACGTGCGTCTTTGGTTTAACGTTTTTACGTTTCGTTCTAAATTTTGCGAGTTAACACGACGCAACGTGCGTGTGTAGGTGAACGTTTTTACATCGTCTATTTTTTTCCCGTTTGACAGGTTTAACCTAACGTGCGGCTCCTAGATTGACTTAGTTATAACTAAAGAATCCCCGCCGTATTGCGGCGGGTCGCAATCCTAGTTGCTATAAATAAGCAACAAAAACATGCAATAGAACTTATACATTGTGCTTTATGAGTTTTTCAAAAAAAAAAACTTGATTTTTTTACTTTTAATCCAAAGGTTTTTACCTTTTGCAAATTTAACCCTACATAATTTGTTATTTTAACTTTAACACAAAACTTTTCATTATTTGCAATTTAACTTCACAACTTTTGTCACTTATAGTTTTCATCTTTCGCAAATTTTCATTTTACGTATAGTTCTAAATTTTTCGAGTTAATACGACGCAACGTACGACCGTGGTTCAACTTTTTATGTTTTGTTTCAAATTTTGCAGGTTAACACGGCGCAACGTGCATGTGTGGTTGAACGTTTTTACCTCTATTTTTTCATGTTTGACAGGTTCGTCGCAACACGCAGATCCTAGGTCGAGTCAGTGTTGGTGGTTGATAACGGTTGTGTGGCATTAGTACTATTTGACACCGTTTTACACCTCGCCGCAACGGTTGTGTGCTTTGGGGGGGTTTTCAAAGAAAAAATGGTTATGCATATGGTTGTTGTAACATTGGCTTTGGGGGGTTTTCCAAAAAAAAATACATTACTTTTAAACAAAAACTATTTGTTTTTTTTTTACTTTTAACCCAAAACTTTTTATCTTTTACAATCTATCCTCATAACTTTTTTTACTTTCAACTTTGGTACTTTATAGTTTTCATTTTTCACAAATTTTTCTTTTTATTCTTGATTCTAACTTTTGTGACTTAACACATTGCAACGTGCGTCTTTGGTTTAACGTTTCATTCTGAATTTTGCGAGTTAACACGACGCAACGTGCGTGTGTGGGTGAACGTTTTTACATTGTGTATTTTTTCCCCGTTTGACAGGTTTAATATAACGTGCAGGTCCTAGAACGACTTAGTTATAACTAAAGAATCTCCGCCGCATTGCGGCGGGTCGCAATCCTAGTTAAAGTTAATTACATTAATATAATAACAATAACAACAATTAAAAAAAAGAAATTAAATAGTGTTTCATTGTAAACCCGCCACATAATAGATGAGGGTAGTATAGTCTTTTTACCTAATTATTGAAAAATATTTTAATAAATAAAAAGTAAATTAATAATCTTAATGTATATATATAAGTATACAAAAATAAAATATCTCTCTCTCACCATGTTGCCACCACCCACCCCACACCATCTGTCACCGCCACCACCCTCCCCAAACAACCTGAAACCTCCGGCGACCATCGCAACACCGTACCATCATAGTCGAAACCGACCGCCCCTTAACATCTTGACCTGCAATCCTCCACTACCGCCTGACCTAACCACCACCATCGCCTAACCTAACCACCACTGTCATCGAACCCAACCCTTTAACGTCATCGCCTTTAACCCTAATCTCAATTGATGACACGAATGTACGAAGAACAACCACAAACATCTGGATGGCAGGTCTGCGAAGCTAGGGTTTTTTTAATCAGAACCATGGTTTTTAGATTTGAACAAAGATGGTGTTCACCTACGAGCCGCCGCCAAGCACCACCTGCAAGACATCACTAACATCTGGGTTTTTTAGATCTTGAACACTTTGTTTCGTCGGAGTTCTGCTCCACCGGAGTTTTGCTTAACTAGAGAGAGAGAATATGAAGATGATGCTATGCTATGAAAGAACCAGACCTCTGGTAGTGATGGGTGCCAGGGGGTGGTGAGATGAAGATGGTGGTAGGTGGTGGTGGTCATAGGCAGGGGCGCAACATAGTGGGGGAGGGAGGGGGTGGCCGACCCTTTAAAATTTTCGCTCAGTAGTGTAGAGTATGTACTTTTTGTATAGAAATTTTTGGATATATACGTTTTCGACCCCCCCACCCCCGGGTGGGAAATCTCAAGCTTCGCCACTCATAGGTATACATCTTCTATACATCTTGAATCGACTGGACCAGCTGATTTGTTTGATTCTAACTGTTTATAAGTAAAAACAACCATATTTTCTACTAGGGGTGTGCATGGGTCGGTTTGGTTCGGTTTTACTATTAATCATAACCATAACCGCTAGTTCGGTTATGGAGTTTTGGTAACCATAACCATAACCAAACTTCTGTTATGGTTAATCGGTTATGAAGTCGGTTATGGTTCGGTTTTGGTTAATTTCGGTTAAGTAACCAAGCAAGGTTTTAAATAAATAGGGTTGTGCACGACTTGAACTTAGCTTGAGCCTATTTTATACGATAACGGAGACTAAACTTTTCGGTGAAACTACCAATTTAGGGTTCTTTTTAATAAGGTAATTCTCAAACAAAAACAATTATGGCCATAACATCTTAGTTCTTTATCAAAATAAATGACATTTACATCAAGATCATTTTGTTACTAACATACTTTTATCTTAGTAAAAACCCTCTATATGGTTTTGTAAAACACAAATCCATTATGTAAAGTTAACATCACAAGTTCGGTTCGGTTTCGGTTATATCGGTTAACCAAAGCTTCATAACCATAACCATAACCAATTGAGCGGTTATACAAAGTTTCATAACCATAACCATTTGTTATATTGGTTATCGGTTATTAGTGGTTCGATTATGTCGGTTATGATTCGGTTATCGGTTATGGTGGTTAATATGCTCACCCCTATTTTCTACCATGGTTTAGATATTATGTAATATAATTTCCATTTGTTTTTATTAAATTTAGAGCACTTATAAGTTATAACCCATTTTCAAGATTTTGGACGAGGCTTGGCTTCGCTAGGGCCAAGTTTGAAGGGCCGATAGTCTGAAGTCTCGACTTTAGCACATACCAAGTTGTGTAGACGTCAATTTTTCTTTTTAATTTTAAATCAAACATATAAACCATTTATTATTCTATTTTCCAATATAAGATGCAATTATCTTTTAGATTGTTGTCTATTGATAAAATGTCCACGTCGCTTACATAGGAATCATAAATGTAAAGTATAACTTTGAATATTGTTGATGCAACAAATACAAGACCAACGGTAGTAGCTGGGCTGGTTAGGCAAAAGGGTTGACGGGTTCAACTTTGCCTAACGCAGGTCGTGGGGTCCCCCCACGTTTGCAAAACGCGGAAGGAGGTTCACTAGTTAGTTTTTGTTATTTGCTATGGATCCTCCTCTGAATTATGTTCAGATTCGGATGAAGGAGCAAATAGAATGTGTGTGTTGGATGTGAAAGGGAGTGACTTGCATGAAACAAGCACTCAATGTGAATGACCAGAGATTAGAGAATCAGAGCTGGCCAGGAGATGTTTTCTGAAGTAAATGAAGTGTCAATTTATAAGAGAAGACATCTCCCGAAGTAGAATGTATTAGACTAGTAACCTTGCTTGCAGTGGAGGGCTTGCCCTTTCGGGGGTTAAAGCCTTTTGACCCCTGGATAATAGCGTGCATTGTGCAGACCTGCTTTGCTTTTGCGGCTGTGGGTTGGTGAAGCGATCTCCGGATGTGACTGGCCACTGTTTGCTTTTCCCATCTCACAGCTATTCAACCATTGAACCGTTTAACCATTTGAGCGTTTACATATTTAGTCATTTTATTTAGTCTTTGGGCTACCCCCGTCATCAGCCCCCCAAGTCAGAGGTTTTTGGGTGATGAGCTCAAAGACTTCTGACTTTTATGTGCGTATTTTATTGCCTGAAGGTTTCAAGGGTTCGTTGCTTGAAGGCTTGAAAGGTTGTAGGCGGTTAAAATTTGAATTTTAAATTACTGACCATTGATTTGATTGATGTGTGGCAGTTGATAGGGTGGCGGTTTTGCAGAAGTTACTGTTTGCCATTATTACCCCTATTGTAGGTTTACATTTATTTATATTTGCAAATCTTATCCATTTTCTTCATAATTCTTCCAAGTTTCTGCCATTTCCTTCCTTCTCTAAGGTTAGTTTCGGTTTCCTTTACACCTTGCATTCTTCATTTTCTGTTTTCAAAAATGGGTGCTCGTAAGGACTTAGCAAAATCTTTTTCCCGGTTAACACAAGAGGAGGTAGATGTATTTTGTATGGAAGATGGTATTGATAGAAAGTTTAACCCAACTGCTCCTGCTTGTGATGTTCCTATTGATAAACCGACCTCTGGTTCGATTGCCCTTTACTGCCGTCATTTTGAGTTTTCGAATCTTCGTTATCCCTTTTCGTTTTTTGTTTTGAACTTGTTGGAGTATTATCGGGTTTCTTTTGGGCAAGTTCATCCGAAGGGGATGGCTAGGGTTTTTCATTTTGAGGTTTTGTGCCGTGCCCTTGGATATGATCCTTCCCTGTTACTCTTTCGCCGGTTTTTTTGTTTGGCTAAGAATGGCGATTGGTTTACTTTTGAAACATCCAAAGTCGACTCATGCCTTATTTCGTCCATGGTTACCACGCTTGGGGCTTGGAAGGATCGATTTTTCTGGGTTTCCGATGCTATTGTCCCATTCAAGATGGTGTGGAGGCGACCGGATGCCGTTCTTAATGATCCGGAGCCCTCCGAGTCTGAATTGAATGATGTTTTTCTCAAAGCCATTCGGAGTGCCCTTCGAGGGTTCGTCCCTTTCCTGAACATTTACTAGTTCTTTTAGGGGTTAGTAAAATTTGGGGGAATGTTGATCGGGATCCGGTTCTTATGAGGAGTGGCATGGGTATGCATTTTCCTTTTTTGCCCTCTTTATGATTTTCTTAACTTATGACTTAAGTGTTGTTGCTTTTTGCAGTCATGTCTGCTTTGGATTTTATTAAGAGCGACGATACTTCTGATGTTGTATTTGGGGATGCTCCGTCTGTTCCTGGTGAGAATGTTGTGGTTAGAACTGTTGATCAAAGGTTTGAGGGCTCAGGTTATGTTAGTGCTGCCACTGTCAAGGGTTTTTCTAAGTCTAATGCTCCCAAGTCTTCAACCCGCCGATCTTCTCGTCGGTTGTTGAAGGCTGGTCCTCAATCCACTTCTACTGAACCAGTGGACTTGAGTGATGGTATTGAAGTTTCGGAAGATCAAGGTGGTGAAGCAGGTGCTGAGAAGGATAAGGAATTGGTTGTTCATGGTAAAAAGGTTTCAAGCAAGAAGGTTGTTGCCACCCCTGTTCAGGAATCTTCAAGCAGGGACGTTGAAGGGTTGGATCCGGAAGGGATTTATGTGCCTACTTGGTCGGTGAAGAATGATGACAGTTTCAAAGATGTTGCTGTCTGTGAGGATGCTCTGAGTCACATTGCTCCCCCTTCAGTGCACAAGACCATTGCTGGGATGGATGATGACTTGATGTTGTCCCGCATGATTTTGAGTACTTGCAACCTTGCTGCTATGCTTCCTCAAGGCGTTGCCCGTTTTCGTCAAAGAATGCAGGAATATGAAGAATTCTCCAAGAAGAGGGATAAAATGAAATCCTCCATGGCTGGGATGAAAAAGGAGATAGATAGTTTTGCCGAGAAAGAAGCAGCGTGGGACAAGAAGGTTAGTGATTTGAAGAAGATGCATGAGATTGAGATGGGTGATTTGAAAAAGAGTTTTGAGGCTAACTTATTGAAGTTGAAAGCTAACCGGGAGACCTTGGCTGTGCAACAGAAGGCATTTGCTAAAGAGAAGGATGGTTTGAAGGCTTTGGTTGCTCAGGCTACTGGGGATAACCAATGGCTCATTGAGCAGGGTTTCCACCAAGTGGTTACCTATCTATTGCACTCCAAAGAATTTAACTCTGCTCTTGGTGATGTTTATACTAAACTACTCAATTTGGGAAAGCACCAAGGTCTTATTGCAGGTTATAAGCTCCATGAATCCGGTCATCCTTTGGAGAAGTCTCCTTTGTTTCGTCCCGAGGCTTCTGATATTTTCAAAGGCTCCGTTGAGCAAATGGAGAAGCTGTCCTATCCTTTCATCCATCAAGTGTTTGCTTGTTTTGGTAAGCCTCTTGCTGTGTTACAGGATTTGAAACCGGAGGGCCTAAATGAAAAGGTTTGTGCTGAAATCTTGGGTTCTCTTTCGAGGAAGAGATCCTACTCGGGGGATAGTGATGATACCCTGTCAGGTCAGCCGGATGCTCCCAAGGATGCAAGCTTGGAGGCTTCAGCAGTGGGTGGTGATGGAGGTGTGCAGACTAAAAAACTGAAGAAAACCAAGAAGGCCAAGGGCGAGGGTTCTGGAGTTTCCAAGTCTGTTGATGCTTGATTCGTAGCTTTCTTAGCACTGAAAACGATTTATGTTTTGTAATGTTAGCTTGAACAATGTTAGGTTATTAGGAACCCTTAAGGTTCCTGTTGGTTGTGTTTTAAGGCCTTTGTGGCCGTTGGAACAGTAGTTAAGCTTGCAAGTTATTAGGACTTGCCCTAACTTGTGTTTGAAAGTCTTTTAGGGCTTTCTTTTATATGATATGATGTTTTAACTATTTTCCTTGTATTGTGTTTTTATGCTCGTGCCTTTTTGGTTAAGGCAGTTTATTTGGCTTTTAACCTTCCAAGCCTTTTGGCTGTCTGTTAGTAGGTTGAAGCCTTTAAGGTTTCGAGATATTACCCGGGTGGCTTGAAGCCTTGAAGGCTTCTTAGTTTTGTGTCCTGACTTGGTTTGTACCTTTGTGATTTTTGTCCAAGTGATTTTGTTCTTTTAGATTTTCCTTGTCTTTTTGTAACTTTGTCTTTGTCGAGTTTGTGTTGCCCTTATGTTTTTTATACCTAAAAGGGTTCAGTGCTGCAGACACTTAGCCTTGGTATTTTTAACAAGAAGATATAGCACCTATCCTTTTTATTATTTCTTTGTTTTTTAGCCTCTTTGTGGATTATATTTTTAAGGCTTAGGGAACATTTGGTGTAGGCTGCTCACACCCGTCTATGAGACAATTTTATGTTTTCTTAACAAGTCTCATGGAGTTGTATTGATTTAGGAACTCACCCCTTATATAGGATCGTTCAACCCTTGAACCTATTGAGCGATGTGGCCTGGGAGCTCATCCCCTTACATGGCCCTTGCCATGGAGTTTTTTGCTAGGTTCTCAACCTGATCTTAGGATAGAAAGACAAGTTTGATAAAACAACTTCATTCATTTAAGCAATACTTGCTTTTTACAAAAGGTATTCATAATCCTGCTTGAAATACATTTTGATACAAACCAAACTTTTCTGTTTAAACATGGAACCTTTTCAGGGTTTTGCCGTTCCAATGTCTTGGAAGCCTTTTGCCTTCTGAGTCAGCCAGCTTGTAGGATCCACCTTTGTGTGCTTCAAGGATGATGTATGGGCCTTCCCATTTTGGGCCAAGCTTTCCTTGATTTTCTTTCTTGCTGGCTTCGTTGTTTCTGAGGACCAGGTCCCCTGGCTTGAAACGTTCGTTCTTGACTTTTTTTGTTGTAGTAAGCTTCCATCTGTTGCTTGTATTTGGCCTCTTGAATTGCGGCTTGATCTCTTGCTTCCTCTAGGAGTTGTAAATTCAACATGGTCTCTTTTTGGTTTGTTTCGGGATCCATGTTGACAATTCTTTGGGTTACAACTCCTATCTCGGCAGGGATCACAGCTTCGGATCCAAATACCAAGCTTTAAGGTGTTTTCTTATGGCTTGTTTTTTCGGTTGTTCTAATTGCCCATAGGACACTAGGCAATTCTTCAAGCCAGTTGCTTTCGTATCTTCCCAATCTTGTCTTGATGCCTTCTACTATGCTTCTATTTGTTCTTTCAACCTGACCGTTTGATTGCGGATAAGCCACTGAGCTAAAAACCTGATCGATTTTGTATTCCTTGCACCAAATGCTGAAAGGCTTCTCAGCAAATTGTCTTCCGTTGTCAGTGACAAGTACTCCTGGCAATCCATAACGGCAAATGATGTTCTCCCAAACAAAGTCAATGACTTGCTTTCCTGTGATCTTAGCAAGTGGTTTGACCTCGGGCCACTTAGTGAAGTAATCTACTGCCACCAGTAAGAATTTTACCCCTCCTTTGCTAGGGGGAAATGGACCAACAATGTCCATTCCCCATTTATGGAATGGCCATGCAGAGGTTATTGGGACTAAGTCGTGCTTGGGACTTCTTGGAATTGGTGCATGAATCTGACAAGCATCACATTTCTTCAATTCTTCGGTTGTATCGCGATGCATTGAGGGCCAAAAATATCCAAGGTTCATGAGCTTTGCAACTACCAACCTAGCTCCAAAGTGAGCCCCACATACACCTTCATGAATTTCTTTGATCAAATATTTACTTTGCTCGGGGCCGACACATCTTAGCAAGGGAGCAAGGTAACCCTTTTTGTAAAGGGTTTCTCCTTGTAGTATGTATTGCCTTGCTTTGATTTCAACCCTTTTAGCTTCCACTTGATCGTTGGGTAATTCACCATTCTTAAGGAACTTTTTTATGGGAGTCATCCAGTTTGGACCTTCTTCGGTAACCACATCTTGAACTTCCAATTCGTTGATTGATGGAGCTTTCAACACTTCTACCAGCACTTTCTTGGTAAGGTGGGCAAAAGTGAGAGACGCAAGTTTACTTAGGGCATCCGCCTTTTTGTTTTGAGATCTGGGGATCTGCTTGATGTTGCATGCTTGGAAGGTACTCATCAGTTCCTTAGATTTTTCTCTGTATTTCTTCATGTTGGGCTCTTTAGCTATGTAGCTATCATTCACTTGGCTCGAGACTAGTAGCGAATCTGTGAACACTTCAAGCTTTTCAACCTTCATTTCTTTAGCCAGCCTTAGACCAGCTATTAGTGCCTCGTATTCAGCCTCGTTATTGGTGGTCTGAAAATCAAAACGGAGAGCATATGTGAATTCCAACCCTTTTGGGTTGATCAAAATTAGCCCAGCCCCTGACCCTTCAACGCTTGAAGCCCCGTCGGTAAAAAGCTTCCAGGCTTCAGGGTTGGAAGGTTCAGTGGTGGTAGTGTTTACTTCAGTGGCTGTTTGGTTTGGGACTTCCACAATGAAATCAGCCAAGACTTGGGCCTTGATAGCTTTTCTTGGGACATAGGTGATGTTATGTTCACCCAGTTCTATGGCCCATTTGGCTAATCGCCCCGAGTTTTCAGGTTTTTCAAGCACACTCTTAATAGGTTGGTCGGTGACCACTTGTATGGGGTGTGCTTGGAAATACCTTCGAAGCCTTCTAGCTGTTTGAACTAGGGCTAGGGCAAGTTTTTCAAGGGGAGGGTATTTCGTTTCAGCTAATTTTAAAGTTTTGCTGAAAAAATAAACGGGTACCTGGGCCTTGTCTCGCTCAATGGTGAGGACTGCACTGATGGCCTCGTCCGTAATTGAGAGGTACACCGATATTAACTCCCCAGTTTTTGGTGCCGCAATATCTGGTAGGGAAGCTAGATGTTGCTTTATTTGGTTGAAAGCTTCTTCAGCTTCTTCAGTCCATTTGAAATCCTTCTTATCTGAGCAGTTCTTAAGCGTTTTGTAGAAGGGCAGAGATCTTTCAGCCAACTTTGAGGTAAAACGCTTCAAGGCTGCAAGCTTCCCGTTCAAGCTTTCAACCTCCTTCTTGGTCTTTGGTGGCTTAGTTTCAAGGACAGCTTTCACCTTGTTTGGGTTAGCCTTGATGCTTTGTTTCCCGACAATGTGACCCAAGAATTTTCCTTCCTCAAATCCAAACGAACATTTTTCAGGATTGAGCTTCATGTTGACTTTTCTGAGGTTCTTGAAAGTTTCTTGAATGTCATCGAGCATTTGATACTCTGTCTTGCTTTTGATCACCAAGTCGTCGACGTATGCCTCCATGTTTTTACCAATTTGGCCTGCAAAGGCTTTGTCAACGAGTCGTTGGTAGGTTGCTCCGGCATTTTTGAGACCAAAAGGCATCTTTTGATAACAAAAGATCCCTCTGTCCGTGTGGAAGGCTGTTTTTTCCTCATCCTCTTTCTTCATGAGGATTTGGTGGTAACCTTTGTATGTATCCAGAAAGCATTTGAACGAGTAACCGGTGAGGGAGTCAACTTTGAGATCAATTTCCGGTAGCGGATAGCAATCCTTAGGACAAGCTTTGTTAAGATCCTTAAAGTCTATGCACATCCTCCAAGAGTTGTCTGGTTTCTTGACCATAACCGGGTTTGCAACCCATGATTGGTACTTGACTTCTCGGAGAATACCGGCTGACACAAGCTTTTCAACCTCTTGGCAGGCTGCTTGACTTCTCTCAGGTACCAGGCTTCTTTTCTTTTGGACCACCGGCTTTACATCCGGTGGTATTCTTAACTCATGCTCAGCAATGTTCCGAGGGATCCCTGTCATATCTTCTGGACGCCAAGCGAAAACATCGCTGTAATGTGTTAGCAGTTTTTCGAGATACGAAAGGGACTCTTGAGAAAGGTTTGGATTGACCCTTATCCTTTGTTCAGGGTACTTGGGGTTTATGACCAACCTTTGCCTGTCTTCCTCACTGTTTGAGCTTTCACCCTCAACCATGTAAGCTTCTTGAGAGGGTTGAAGGGTTGCTATGCCCCTCTCGGTAGGAAATTTGACTGTGCCATGGCCAACAGACACGGCCATGTAGAATGCACACTGCCCCGGTCTTCCAATGATCACGTCATAGCTTGAGGGGATGTTGATAACCACAAAGGTTAGTGGTTGGGTCCTTTCTTTCAAACCTTCGCTGAAACAAACATTAAGTGCCAGTTGCCCTAAAGGCTTGAGGGGTATATCGGCTATACCTTTTATAGAGGTTCCAGATGGTTGAAGCCTTGAACGTTCTTCGTTGCTCAAACGGTTGAAGAATTTTTCGAACATGATTTCAGTGGCTGCCCCCGTGTCTATGTATGCCCTATACGTTTGTATCGTTCCCACGATAGCTTCTACCACAAGAGGACTAGAGAGAGGGTCTTTCTCCGTTGGGGGGAAGCAGACACACTAAAGCTCCCAAGCCTCCAACCGCTGTCTTTTATGAGGAACCCTTCCATCGAAATCCACCATATTGACTTCCTTACCCTTTCCTTCAGCCATTTTGTCCCGGACTCCCTTCACCAAATGAGCGAGTTCTCCGGACTTAACGGCCTCTTCAATTCTTTTCTTGAGTTGGAAGCAACCATTGGTGTGGTGGCCTTTCTCTTCGTGAAACTCACAGTATTGGGTGGAGTTCTCGTTTTTCCTGCTTTTGGGGGGAGGCCTAGGAGGCCGAAAGTTTTGCTTAACTTCTTCCGTTGCAAGGATTTCTTGAGGGGTCTTTGTGAGGGGAGTGAAACTTATGCCTTTCTCCCTGCTTGAAGGGTTCCGACCTTCAGACCTTCGAGGGTCTGAACCCTTTGACCGCCTGTCGTAGGAGTTAAAGTTTCCCCTTTTTCTAGCCGGACTATTGCTTCGCCAGCCGGATCCCCTTTTTCTTTGTTCCTTAATGTCTACCGCCTCCTCTCCCCGGATGTGGGCTTCAGCCCTTTCGAGGGCTTCTTCCAAGGTCTTGGGTAGGGATTTGTTGAAATCTCTTGTGAGGTACTTAGAGGTGATGGGATTCATGAACCCAGCCACTCTCATTTTCTCGTCGGCCTCTACATAAGTCAGACCTTCCTTCTTGTATCGTTCAATGAAAGCACGAAGGCTTTCATCATCACGTTGTTTTATCTGAAAGATCACTGTTGCGTCTTTGACATAACGTCTTTGTTGAGAGAAATTGGCCAGAAAACCCTTGCTAAGGTCGTCAAAGCTTCGAACGCTTTGAGCAGGTAGGTCGTTGAACCAGATTTTGGCGGATCCAACAAGAGTTTGCATGAACATTAGGCAACATTCAGCGTTTGACCATTTCTCTATTCTTGCCGCACCGGTGAAGATCTGAAGATGGTCCTCAGGGTCTTCAGTACCATCATACGTCCTGATGTGGGACGGCATCTTAATCTTTGACTAGAAATCATAATCGGCTATTTGTCTTGAAAAGCATGAAAGGTTACTTGGCTTGTATGGTTTAGCCAAGTCTTCTTCAGCCCTTGCATCCACATTATTGCCATTGCCGTTATTTCCTTGAGTGGCTAGCACCTGATTAATAAAGTGTTGCCACGGGAAGTTGGCCATCATCTGGGTCATCATGTTGGGCATGAGGTTGAAACCTTGAAGGCTTCCTGGGGCAACTGAGCAGTTCATTCCAAGGGGAGTGCTCATAACAGCACTTCGTGCCAAAGGGAGCACTGACAGAGCTTGCTCCCACGTGGTTGTTGTGGATGCTGGAAAGCTTGTTGCTGGGGATTGTAGGAGCTGGTCAAGAGTTAGCTCATGTCCCAAAGGAGCACCACTAGTAATTGGTTGGGACGAGAAGAAAGGATGTACCGTGGGATTTGTCATTGTGGACATATACGGGTGAGGGTTAGGAGGATTGCTGGGACCAGCCTCATTTCTAGTTGTGAAAGGAAGGGGAGGTGGCCCAGGAGACAACGTTGGTTCAGGCTCATCATAATCTAAACGAATCCTCACTCCTTTTTCTCTTTCTTTACTCACATGTTGGTTGAGAAGGGACCTCAACTCAAGGAAATTGTTGGCAACCCCTTCAGGGGTAAGTTCAACACGTGTCGGGGTGTCAGAGACGCCGACATTGGGTGAAGGAACTCCGGATCTGGACGGAGTTGGTGTGTTGAAGGTGAGGAACTCGGGTGTGCTCCCCGGAGTTGAAAAAGAAGTTGGTATAGCCACATGAGCTTGGCTACTACCCGGAGTAGACGTGTTTGGGATCTGATTTACTTCTCCCGGGGATCCACTTTCAGACATGGTGGTTTTAAGTGAAGAGAGCTACACTACTAGGTCTTTTTGAGAAGAAATAGCGGCGTAGCCCCACGGTGGGTGCCAACTTGTTGATGCAACAAATACAAGACCAACGGTAGTAGCTGGGCTGGTTAGGCAAAAGGGTTGACGGGTTCAACTTTGCCTAACGCAGGTCGTGGGGTCCCCCCACGTTTGCAAAACGCGGAAGGAGGTTCACTAGTTAGTTTTTGTTATTTGCTATGGATCATCCTCTGAATTATGTTTAGATTCGGATGAAGGAGCAAATAGAATGTGTGTGTTGGATGTGAAAGGGAGTGACTTGCATGAAACAAGCACTCAATGTGAATGACCTGAGATTAGAGAATCAGAGCTGGCCAGGAGATGTTTTCTGAAGTAAATTAAGTGTCAATTTATAAGAGAAGACATCTCCCGAAGTAGAATGTATTAGACTAGTAACCTTGCTTGCAGTGGAGGGCTTGCCCTTTCGGGGGTTAAAGCCTTTTGACCCCTGGATAATAGCGTGCATTGTGCAGACCTGCTTTGCTTTTGCGGCTGTGGGTTGGTGAAGCGATCTCCGGATGTGACTGGCCACTGTTTGCTTTTCCCATCTCACAGCTTTTCAACCATTGAACCGTTTAACCATTTGAGCGTTTACATATTTAGTCATTTTATTTAGTCTTTGGGCTACCCCCGTCATCAAATATTATTAAACTGTTTGGCGGTTTATTTCTGGTATCATTATATTTAGTTTTTAGGGACATTATTAAAATATCAAAGTACTAGTAATATGATCCGCGGGCCCGTTGCAAACATCAAATGGATTAGTTCAGAGATTATGTGATTCGTTAACCATATGAAACCGCACATTTCAACGTATCTGATTTAACTCAACCTAACCTATATAATAAGCATTGCATTTAGATCAAAGCGTAAAGTAAACTGAATTTGAACCGTACATATTTATATGTGGCTTGACTCACACATAGGAATCATACCAAAAAAAAACATAAAAACGTGTATAAATAAAAAAAATGACAAGCATAATGAAATGAAATTAATTAGAGCTTAAAATAAACCATAAAATTACAAAAGAAAACACTTTCACATCAAGGGAAGAATTTGAGTCTTTTGCAAAGTAAAATTGTACATGTCGAGCGTTGTGACGGAGTCGAAACGTAGAATAACTCGAATTTATATCGTTGAATGAAAAATATTATATTTGACCTCACTCGTTTTGGAACAAAATTTACGTTGAAACGTAGACCAACCGAAAAGTACATAAAATAAACACAAAAATGTATTATATTTAACTTGATTCGTTTTGAAAAAATAGTCTCAAAAAGTAGGCTAACTCGAATTTATACCTACACGTACGTAAAAATACGGATGTAAAAAATTAGCTTTAAAAAAGTAAAGGAACAAAAAGGGTAAACTCAAAACTCTAAAAATTTAAGAGGGTCAAAATGGTATTTTATAAAGTTTTGAAACACAATCACAAATTAGTTTTTTAAAAATAGAAATTAACAATCAAATGCAAGCGAAGAAAATTGAATTAGTTAAAAGTTAATAGGTTAAAAATTGGAAGGGTTGTTATGCCAAAAAAAAAATAGTAAAAAGTTACGAATACCATATGCAAAAGTTAAGGGGTTTTGATTGAAATCACACCGACATTATGCTTTAAGATTATAAGGGTGAAGGGAGTGGGGCGGTGTAGGGGTCGGCAAACCGGTTTGCTTTGCCGCGCGGCGTTCTTGTGTTTTCGGCTACACATCACCGATCGACAAACACGCAACTTGCATGTTGACCGTTGCCACATAACGGCTATATGCCGTTCAAAATAAAAAAAAAAATTATTTTTTCAACTTTTACCCTATATATTCAAAACAAACCCATTTTAATCCTATATATTCTACAAAATCACCCCCAAATCAAACCAAAAAATACAAAACAGTAACCCAAGTATTGCCACGCAAAATGGCGGATGATTTTCCGTTGTGGTTTCCACCCGATAGTAGCGACGACTCGTCCGATGATAGCATTCTTTTTTTCCAAAATCTACTCGAAGAAGCCGAACTACAAGACTCCGGTACATCAAACCAAAGGAGATACATTGAACGTCAGCGGGAGGTTGGGCACGAGACCCTCATGGCGGATTATTTTGTCGAAGACCCGAAATACAACGACGCAATTTTTCGCCAAAGGTTCCGTATGTCGAAACGGTTGTTTTTAAATATTGTGACCGCCGTGGAAGCGAATGACGCATACTTTCAAGAGGCCTACGATGCGCGAGGTCGGAGGAGCTTTACGCCGCTGCAAAAGGTTACATCAGCTATTAAACAGCTCGCAACCGGTAACCCTCCAGACGAAGGAGACGAGTACTTGCATATGGCCGCAAGAACTTCCCGCGAGTGCCTAGAATATTTTTGCGAAACGGTTTGCAGAATATATGGTTCGGAGTTCTTACGTAGGCCGACAAGCCACGACATGTCACTGTTATACGACGCACATGAAGAACAACATCACCTTCCAGGTATGTTCGGTAGCCTTGATTGCACCCATTTCGTCTGGCGAATGTGTCCCACCGAGCTTCGAGGGCAGTATATGAGAGGAGATCACCGATACCCGACTGTTATGCTCGAAGCAGTGGCGTCTCAAGATTTATGGATTTGGCATGCTTTTTGCGGTCCACCGGGTTCGCAGAACGATATCAATGTGCTATGTAACAACCCTCATTAAAAGTCCTATTTATATTATTATTTTATTCAATAGGAAACCATAATTGAGATACCCAAGTAATTCTACGCGAACCCTAAAAATTTCAGAACAATCGGAATCAGGATCAGGGCCCCTAAAACTCAGGGGGGGGCATTCCCTACTTAACGATTATCTATATTTGCGTGTTGTAGAAGTTGAATTTTAAAATATCGTCGACTCAGCAGGCCTACTCCCACGCGTGGCAACCCTATAGTGCATTAGTGTACCTTACGGACCGCAACACTACCAAGCTTACGGTCCGTAAGCTGTCATACGGACCTCAACATCGGGAAGCTTACGGTCCGTAAGCTAGGAAAATTTCGTGTATAAATAGCAGGCTGTGGCACTTGATTTCTGGTGTTCAAACGACGAAAGAATTCTTAAAATTCTTCGAGTTATCGTCTGTTTACTTCAATTAACACATACAAAACTCTAATTAAGTATAGCGGGGTGCTGCAGAACAGGGTATTAACTCAATCGCTATTACGATTCATTGTCCGATCGATCAATATATCCAATGGATGTTTAAGTGCCGCCCACATTAGGGTTATACTTTATCGTTCGTCATTAATTTGACGGATCATCGTTAATTCGATGGATAAAGTATTATACTTTGTCGTTCGTCGTTAATTCGACGGATCATCGTTAATTCGATGGATGAAGTATTGCACTTTGTCGTTCGTTGTGAGAATTTGATCTCGTGAGTTATCGTAAAATGCTATATTAAGTTACTTACCTAGTTCATGTGCATTAGATTAAAAAGGCTAATCAATAGGCTAGGCTCTGCTCAAATTAAATCTGCAATATATCAAGGATTATCTGTAGACTAAGCTTT
Source organism: Helianthus tuberosus (assembly GCA_030545235.1). NCBI lineage: Eukaryota > Viridiplantae > Streptophyta > Magnoliopsida > Asterales > Asteraceae > Helianthus > Helianthus tuberosus. The sequence continues at coordinate 21,806 of JARYGA010025097.1, forward strand.
GCCCGTAGAAATCTGCAATGTGAGTTCATTTCTCTTTTCTCACAGTTTGTGAGTCCACTCTATTTTCTCACAGTTTTATCACCTTTTTGGGAAATAATTATATTTACAAAGCTTTTACAGTATCCTAAATGATTACCAGTTATACTTACAGTAATTAAGTTTTTATATTAACTGCTGGTATGAAAGATTTTATATATTATTTGATTCTCATTATTATTTGCCAGAAAGTTAGTTAATATTATCATGATTACAATAACAGTGGAAATTATGTATTTTACTAAGATTATATTTTAGTCTTAGTCACGTTAAAATATTAAATAATGATATTACAATTATTTAATTAACATATTATATTTGATAAGTTATTGTAATTTGACATAAATTGATATATGTCATTTTCTGGATTAAATGGTTTTATGCCAAAAGTAATATATTTGACAAAGAAATGTCACGGGACACAATTATGTCCAAAGACACTAGTTGAGAGAATGATCAACAGTGTCATGAATAGAAATTACTAGTTGAAAGAATGATCAACAGTAATATAATCTGAGTTACTAGTTGAAAGAATGATCAACAGTGACATGACCGGAAGCACTAGTTGAGAGAATGATCAACAGTGTTATAGAATCACTAGTTGAAAGAATGATCAACAGTGATATGACCAGAATCATTAATTGAAAGAATAATCAATATTGATATGATTATAGTCACATGAATCGCCTAGTGACAGATAAATTGAATAATAGTCAAATAGAATTATTTGATGAATTCACTAGTGGACTAAAGTGAGTCAATAATTAATATGATTACTGTCACATTGGAACTATCATCATTTGACAAATACTGATTGAGTTGGGTAAATATAAACAAATATAAAAACCTTAATACTGTAAGGTATAACAATATATTTATAAAATGGAATGAATTCACTCAGTGTTTTCGCTGACAAAACCTTTTTCAAACATTTTTCAGGTAATCACAATAGATTGGAATAAGAGCTGGATACGACACTAAAAGGCTTCAAGAAGTGGCTTATTTTATTAATTAAATCAAATTAAAGAAATATTGTTTTATGTAAACAAATTTATCTTATTAAAGCTACTTTTATAAAACATGGGTTTATCCCATTTATTAAATAAAACCCGGTGTTTCTAAACTCTGATATTTTTCCTAACTCACGGTCCTGATGAAATTTCCGCTACAACGTTTTTAAAATAATCACCGGTACCACGGGCTGTTCACGGCTTCCGATTCCGTCCAGGGTGGGTCGGGGGTCGTGACAGAAGGTGGTATCAGAGCCAACTCAAAGAGCCACTTGTTTAAGCTGATTAGGTGTTCTTTTTAATACCTAAACTTAAACAATAAAGTTAGGAAACTGATAACATATGTGTTACATATAAATATATATATATATATATATATATGTTAATATACACAGATAATATCCTGGAAGTATTGTTTTGTTTTCTGTGATGTTAATATGTGAAAATGTTTGCAATTCAGATGTCGAATGAAGTACCACATAATCCAGAAGTTCATGCTAATAATGAAAATCCTTTGGATAAAAATGCTATAGAAAATTTAATAGCTCAAGGAATAGCTAATGCTTTACCTTTAATAATTAAAGCTGTTAAAAATACCGTAGAACCTACCAAAGTTGTGAGTAGCAAGCATACTCGTGACGATGGTTTTAGCCATAGTGTCAATGGAGGTAATGATGATATTATCAAAACCCCATTTCCCAAGAAAAAGAAGGCGATGACTCTCGGGTGTACCTACAAAGAATTTTTAGCCTGTAAACCAACTGAGTTCGCCGGTAGTGAAGTAGCCACGGCTGCTCTGCGATGGTTAGAAAAGACGGAAGCTGTTCTTACAATCAGCAAATGTGCCGAAGAAGATAAGGTGATGTATGCATCTAATCTCTTCAAGGAAGAAGCTTTAGAATGGTGGAATACAATTCTTCAGGCAAAAGGAAGCGACATGGCTTATGCCATGAATTGGGAAAAATTCAAGGAAATGACAGAAAGGAAATTTTGTCCTCCTTATGAAAAGGAACGAATAACTAACAAGTTCCTAAATCATAAAATGATAGATGTGAATTGTCGTGAATATACGACTACGTTCTTCGAATATGCAAGAATGGTACCAACTCTGGCTTCGCCAGAACCTGTACTAATTTCTTGTTATATTTGGGGATTAGTTAGCGAAATTCGAGACATAGTCAAGGCCACTAGACCACAGACTATTGAAGAAGCAGTCGAGCTAGCTAACATGTTGACAGATGGACTAATCCGCACAAGAGAAGAAAATAAGAAGAAAGAGTTAACCCAGAAAATTTTCCAAGAATTCTACAAGAAGACAGGAACTGAACCGTCATTGGAGCAACCTATCTGCAGAAACTGTAACAAAAAGCATTCAGGAAAATGCCGTTTTAGAAGAACATCCTACTGTAACTTCTGCAAGATGACCGGGCATATAGAGGAAGAGTTTAGAAGGAAAACTACTGTTTGTTTCAATTGCGGAGAAACAGGACACATTAAACCATATTGCCCAAAATTAACCAAAACACCTGACAACAAAGCCAGAACTGTAGACGGAGCTAAGAAGAACGCGCAAGCATTCGTACTTACTACGCAAGAAGCAGAAATGATTCCAGACGTAGTCGCTGATATGTAGTATCTAAGTTAAGTTATTATTTGACCCTAGTACAAATAAAAGTTTATAAATAAATACATTTTGTCAAGTACTTCATCTATTCAAAACCATAACAGAATTGTTTGGTCTTCACTTTCACTGAATCATTTATTTGGTCACGTTCACCTTGCGGTGACGTTTTCACAAAATTTGAAGCTTGTGCTAATCTCATATACGGGTTTAATTATTTATTTATATTGAATCCGTTTTGTTGGTTTATTCTATAAAATCAATCTTAACACAATCATGTGCTAAGATAATGATACACAATTTCATTTCATATTTCAGTGTATCTCTTAAAGATTTTTATATCAGCAATCGAGCATTTCGTAATCCTTATTGTTTTATCATTTAATCGAAAAACATTATTCAAGTATTTCGATTTCAATCTTACTCGAATTATTTGAAACATTCGGATTTACTTCACTTGATTTAAAGCATGGTGAAATTTGTTTCATTCACCACTACTATTTTCAATTCCTATGACACCTTGTGGTGGCATTTTCTTTAAATTTGAATCTTGAGATAATCTCATTTTCACTCCTGATAAACGAATTTTAATTTCTGTTGGTTCATTATCTTAAACAGTCTTAATACAATTATGTGTTAAGATAAGTGTACACAAATTCATATCATATTCCGGTGTACCCCTTAACGTTTCTTTCATCATTTATCGAAAATTCTATACTATTCATTTGTTCTTTTCATTTGAAAATCCTATTCGAGCTGAATATCCAAAATTACTTCATTAAAGATTTCAATTGATTACACGGTGAAATTGTTCAGTCACCGTAATTATTGAATTATTTCAATCCTTACGACACCTTGTGGAGTCGTTATAAACTTGTAGCTTGGGCTAATCATAAGCATACGAATTTTTCAAAATCACGTATGTATTTCGTTTGACTCATCATTTGAAAGTAGTCTTGATGCAATTATGTATTAAGACAATGATACACTAAACTCTATTGTATTCCAGTGTATCCTTGCAAATTCAATAATGTCAACACACTGATTTTTTCTCTTGTTATGATTCGATTGTTGACAAAATATTTTCGTGCTTCTATTTTATTTTGAACTTGTTGATTCTGAGTCTTCTTCAGTTGCCAATCAAAGTAAGCTTTCTTTTGACAAAAGAATTTTTATTTGATTCTAAAAGTTCTTCATATTCATTCTAAATATCTATTTGATCATATATCTTTTGGCTTGAAAATAGTCACATTGGAAATTATATCATTTCATCTCATTCGTTTGACATCGATTTCTTCAATTAATTCAGTTGAATCTTTGAATTCTACTTATGATACAACTTATATTCACAAAATTCGATTCTGTGTCATCTACCTTAATATTGTTTTATTGATTAGAATATGACATAAGTCTAAAAGAAATATCATAACCCAAATACACTTGGAAGCTGGAACCTGAGATGAAGAAAACATATTCCTACTTATTCCAGCAAATCTCGAGGACGAGATTTTTATTAAGGTGGGGAGAATGTAACAACCCTCATTAAAAGTCCTATTTATATTATTATTTTATTCAATAGGAAACCATAATTGAGACACCCAAGTAATTCTACGCGAACCCTAAAAATTTCAGAACAATCGGAATCAGGATCAGGGCCCCTAAAACTCAGGGGGGGCATTCCCTACTTAACGATTATCTATATTTGCGTGTTGTAGAAGTTGAATTTTAAAATATCGTCGACTCAGCAGGCCTACTCCCACGCGTGGCAACCCTATAGTGCATTAGTGTACCTTACGGACCGCAACACTACCAAGCTTACGGTCCGTAAGCTGTCATACGGACCTCAACATCGGGAAGCTTACGGTCCGTAAGCTAGGAAAATTTCGTGTATAAATAGCAGGCTGTGGCACTTGATTTCTGGTGTTCAAACGACGAAAGAATTCTTAAAATTCTTCGAGTTATCGTCTGTTTACTTCAATTAACACATACAAAACTCTAATTAAGTATAGCGGGGTGCTGCAGAACAGGGTATTAACTCAATCGCTATTACGATTCATTGTCCGATCGATCAATATATCCAATGGATGTTTAAGTGCCGCCCACATTAGGGTTATACTTTATCGTTCGTCATTAATTTGACGGATCATCGTTAATTCGATGGATAAAGTATTATACTTTGTCGTTCGTCGTTAATTCGACAGATCATCGTTAATTCGATGGATGAAGTATTGCACTTTGTCGTTCGTTGTGAGAATTTGATCTCGTGAGTTATCGTAAAATGCTATATTAAGTTACTTACCTAGTTCATGTGCATTAGATTAAAAAGGCTAATCAATAGGCTAGGCTCTGCTCAAATTAAATCTGCAATATATCAAGGATTATCTGTAGACTAAGCTTTGCCCGTAGAAATCTGCAATGTGAGTTCATTTCTCTTTTCTCACAGTTTGTGAGTCCACTCTATTTTCTCACAGTTTTATCACCTTTTTGGGAAATAATTATATTTACAAAGCTTTTACAGTATCCTAAATGATTACCAGTTATACTTACAGTAATTAAGTTTTTATATTAACTGCTGGTATGAAAGATTTTATATATTATTTGATTCTCATTATTATTTGCCAAAAAGTTAGTTAATATTATCATGATTACAATAACAGTGGAAATTATGTATTTTACTAAGATTATATTTTAGTCTTAGTCACGTTAAAATATTAAATAATGATATTACAATTATTTAATTAACATATTATATTTGATAAGTTATTGTAATTTGACATAAATTGATATATGTCATTTTCTGGATTAAATGGTTTTATGCCAAAAGTAATATATTTGACAAAGAAATGTCACGGGACACAATTATGTCCAAAGACACTAGTTGAGAGAATGATCAACAGTGTTATGAATAGAAATTACTAGTTGAAAGAATGATCAACAGTAATATAATCTGAGTTACTAGTTGAAAGAATGATCAACAGTGACATAACCGGAAGCACTAGTTGAGAGAATGATCAACAGTGTTATAGAATCACTAGTTGAAAGAATGATCAACAGTGATATGACCAGAATCATTAATTGAAAGAATAATCAATATTGATATGATTATAGTCACAGGAATCGCCTAGTGACAGATAAATTGAATAATAGTCAAATAGAATTATTTGATGAATTCACTAGTGGACTAAAGTGAGTCAATAATTAATATGATTACTGTCACATTGGAACTATCATCATTTGACAAATACTGATTGAGTTGGGTAAATATAAACAAATATAAAAACCTTAATACTGTAAGGTATAACAATATATTTATAAAATGGAATGAATTCACTCAGTGTTTTCGCTGACAAAACCTTTTTCAAACATTTTTCAGGTAATCACAATAGATTGGAATAAGAGCTGGATACGACACTAAAAGGCTTCAAGAAGTGGCTTATTTTATTAATTAAATCAAATTAAAGAAATATTGTTTTATGTAAACAAATTTATCTTATTAAAGCTACTTTTATAAAACATGGGTTTATCCCATTTATTAAATAAAACCCGGTGTTTCTAAACTCTGATATTTTTCCTAACTCACGGTCCTGATGAAATTTCCGCTACAACGTTTTTAAAATAATCACCGGTACCACGGGCTGTTCACGGCTTCCGATTCCGTCCAGGGTGGGTCGGGGGTCGTGACATGCTAGGACAATCGCCGTTATTCTTAACGGAACGAAACGGAACCGCGCCAAAATGTCCATTTTACATCAACAACCATTATTACAAACGTGGTTATTTGCTCGTGGATGGAATTTACCCAAAATGGTTCGTGTTTGTGAAATCGATCCCATACCCTCAAGAAGTAGACGAAAAGATGTTCAAAAGGCAACACGAGGCGGCAAGAAAAGACGTCGAAAGGGCTTTTGGGGTTTTGAAGTCCAAATGGGGTGTCTTGAATCGGCCGATGCGAGCAAGGACGGTTAAAAAAATTAGGAATGTTGTGTACACGTGTATTATTTTACACAACATGATTTTAAAAGACGACGGAAACGCGATTGCACCGGTACACATTCGGGATCCTCCGGTCGAGCCCGCGTTTGATGATAGAGTGTTGGGCGAGCTAATGGATGAAGATACGCATTGGAGACTTAAACACGATCTCACGGTTCATCTCGCAAGTCAAGATTTGCCCCACCTGTTGGTTGATTCTGACGAAGAGTAGTGTAATTTTTAATTTTTTTAGGGGTTGCGTTGTTTTAGTGTCGTGTAATTTTTATGAATTTTAAGTTTTTTTTTTAAGTTTCATTTTAATGTAATTGTTTTTTTTATTAATTTAATGTTTTATTTGTTTTTATTTAACATATAATTTAAAAAAAAACAAAAAAAAAGTTTGCCACTTTCAAGTGTCTAAACCCATTGCCAACACTTTTCAGCAAAGTTTAAACTTTTTACCCTCTCTGACGTGGCACTCTTTGATTGGTCCATTTTAAAGTTTGACATTTTCACCTGTTTAACCACTCCCTTCACCCTAATTAAAAAAGCAAAGGAACAAAAAGGGTAAACTCAAAACTCTAGAAACTTAAGATGGTCAAAATGGTATTTTATAAAGTTTTGAAACACAATCACAAATTAGTTTTTTAAAAACATAAATTAACAATCAAATGCAAGCGAAGAAAATTGAATTAGTTAAAAGTTAATAGGTTAAAAATTGGAAGGGTTGTTATGCCAAAAGTAAATAGCAAAGAGTTACGAATACCATATGCAAAAGTTAAGGGGTTTTGATTGAAACCACACCTATTATGCTTTAAGATAGGGGTGTGCACGGTTTGGTTCGGTTCGGTTTTTGGGTAAAATCAAAACCGTAACCGAAAGTTCGGTTTTTGGTTTTTAAAAACCGCTCGGTTTTGGTTTTTTCGGTTTCGGTTATTTCGGTTTTAGCAACGGTTCGGTTCGGTTTTTCGGTTTTTTTAAACAAATTATGTAAGATTCAAAACTTTTTTTTTGGGTAAAGGGTTACCCCGGTGATTCTATATATTCACAAACCAACAAAACAAGTAGTGTAGAATATCTACACTAGTTCAATCATGAGACATGCCCCATGAAAGTAAACACAAGAAACAACCATAAACATCCAAAGAAAACAAGGGAACAACTAGACTAAAATCTAGACAAATTCGACATGAACCAAACTAATCAGCCGCCATCGTCATCCACATGAAGATTCAAAACTTAAAAGTATAATTCAAAGTTTAAGAATCTTGTTAATATATTTGGTCTTTTAAATTAATATTATTCATATAAACCTAACTTTCTAATCTATTTTAATGTTTCTCTAAAGTTTTTGTTAAGACGTTTTCTTTTATAATATTTTGAAAACCATTTAATTTTTATATTAAACTTTAGTTCTTGTAAACAATGGATAATTTTAATGATAAATAAACATGGTAATGTTCTTATTATAAATATTTAACAAACAAGAATAAAATTAATAATTATTAGTAGCATGGGTAAACACTTAAACAACTTAAGTATAAAAATATATAAATTTGGTATATACTATTAAAACTTTTCGGTTCGGTTATTTTCGGTTATTGAAAATGATTATCCGAAAACGAACGGAAATTTTCGGTTATTAAAAATCCGAAAACCGAACCGTCGGTTTTTGTTTCGGTTCGGTTTTTTTGGTCTGGATTTTTCGGTTATTTCGGTTACAGTTCGGTTATTTCGGTTTTCTACTCACCCCTACTTTAAGATTATGTATAATAGGCAATATTACAATCTTTGGTTTTACTCATATTTTTTATTAAAAAAAAGGAATAATGACTTTTAATAATCTAAACTATTTCTCGTTGGCTGGTAACGGTTCCAACTTCAAAAATTCCTACTGGCGGTCTCATCTTTTCACATATTCGCCTTCAATGGAGCCTGACTAACAGATCGCCGGAAAAACGTTTTTTGCCGGAAAACTCTATTTTGACCGGAAAACTCAACCTTTTAGTCTCAAATCTTTTTGTAATCTTATTACGCACCTTTCGGAACCCTTTTTAGTAAAAAACCCCAATTATTAAAATCGCCGGAAAAACTCTTTTTTTTTCGCCGGAAAACTTCTTTTTGGCCGGAAAACTCATAGTTTTCGTCCCAAACCTGTTTGTAACTATAGATCGGACCTTTAGGAACCTTTTCCGACCAAAAACGTTTTTCTGGCGACCGGAGACTAACAGCGTTAGGGTTCTGTTAGTTAGGGTCCATTGAAGGCCAATATGTGAAAACATGGGACAACCAGTAGGAGTTTTTAAAGTTGGGACCGTTGCCAGCCAACAGGCAACCGTTGAGATTATTGAAATATATTATTTATTACAAAGTTGAAATTAAAGTTTTCTTGCACACCTTTTGTGTTACAATACGTGTATGTATCTATGACACTTTTACTCCTATATTTTTACATGTGGTATGTGGTAAAACATGTAAACATTTTTCTGATCGACTAGTTACTTTAGTGACATTCCTTTGGTTTTGACTGACACATTTTTTACTTTTACCGAAAGTGTTTTATAAATGATTTTTTTTTTTTTCAGTAGGTGAAAAATTGGTAAAAACTCAAAACATCAAATGCTTTGTTGTTATGGGCATCACCAAGCTGTGTAAAATATATTTATTCTCTAGTGGCCGAGTGTTCTAATTCTATAGTTAACAAAAAAAGAAAAAAAAAAGTAGAGTTACGCGTATAGTTAATAGGTGTGCGAGTTAGCTGTCTTAAAAGGGTAAATAAAAAAAATAAAAAAAGAAAAAAAGAAACGCAAAAGTGGAACACTTAAAAAGAAAAGGAAATGGAAACAATTTGTGTTTAAACCAGGTGATATGAAATAAAGCCCCATAGACTATAGTTAAGAGTTAAGACGTCACATAGACAATAGGGCTTCAAAGCCCCTATACTTACATATATCGTAATATCCTATGAAATAAAGCTCTTTTAGCTATTAATAAAAAAACAGCAAAAAAAGGAGATTGATGGAGAGGAAGTGGACCCCCCAAATCAAGTTGTGAGCGCTCGTTAGTTTAGTGGTGAAGGTGTCAACGACGGCCCCTTAACTAAAGCGGAGCGGTGTTGAGGAGCGTTAAGGGACCTTATTGGCTGAGGCGACTAGGGGTGCCACTCCGCATCCGCCAACCTTAAATTAAAAGTTTTTTTTAACGACGTACGGTTAGGGTGAAGGGGGTGCATGCCTAATCCCTTTAGGCAAAGTTTCCTCACACCCAATCATGTTGTGCCATGTAATTTGTCCAAAAAATATAAGGGGTGCATGCCTAAAATGAGATTAGGCAAACCATTTAAAAAAAAAAAAAGCAAAAACTTGTTATTGGTTGATTTGGGGATGGGACCCACCACTTCTCTCTCTACTTCTCTTTGCCGCCTGCGGCATATGCTCGTTGAAATCAAGTCTCCATTCTCCCGAAATCACCTTTGCCGCGTGCATGTTATTGATGGTGGTGGGGTTGCCGATCGGCAACAGGTTTGCCGCAACCACCCTGTTGTTCCTTACGATGTCGCTACCCGGGTTAGTCATTAGTATGTTAGTATCACCAAGTTACTATTAAAAGTTATCTAAATTGGAAAAAATATATTTAACAAAACGAATTTAGTAATTTATGTTCAAATCCAAGAAACGTTATTGTGACATCTAGGGCTGCAAACGAACCAAACAAACACGAACAAGACGTTGTTCGTGTTCGTTTGGTAAGAAATATATGTGTTCGCGAACCGTTCACGAACACTTATCGAACGAGATTTTATGTTCGTGTTTGTTTGTTAAAGAAATGAACTTGTTTGTGTTCGTTTGTGTTTGTTTGTTAATTTTAGGCAACGAACAAAAACAAACGTTGACGAACACAAATGATCAGAAACTAATATTCATGAACACAAATGGAGATAAATGAACACAAATAATCGTTCATGAACAGAATATATAATACACCGACACTTATTAGATATTTAATTTGTTGGATTTTGAAGTATTTAAATAAATATAAAAAATAAAAACACTAATGAACTATCGAACACAAACGAACATGTTACCGAACGTTCACGAACATAAACGAACGAACACGACCTCTGTTCATGTTTGTTTATTTAACTAAACGAACGAAATTTCTTGTTCGTGTTCGTTTGTTTAATAAACAAACGAACACAAACGAACTTCCCGCCGAACGGTTCACGAACTGTTCGCCGAACGTTTGGTTCGTTTGCAGCCCTAGTGACATCGTTATTGAGACATTATTATATGAATTATAAATACCAACTAGAAATAGCATCTCGCCGCGTTGCGGCGGGTATTACGATTTGTTGCTCCGATGAAGCACAACAAACTGTAACAGCAGATTGTTACTCGACCATTTTCTTCAAGTAATCACTATAAACCATCAAGACATACCCCTTCATATACATCCGCATGTAATTGTAGTTGTGAAAAGACAATTAGAATTACAAAGGGTATAGTATTGGTGTAATGTGGAAATCAAAGTGTAGATACATGCAGATTTCATTAAAAAGCAATTCAAGCATCAACAACATTATTAACTTTAAGAACGAACATACTTTTAGCAATTTATGAATACATAAAAGCATTCAATGTTAACGAATAAATTCCTAGCTACCTGGTTAACCCAATGGCCAAAGGTCACCCTACCGCCCGCGACCGTAGAAAGCGTTCGGTAGCCCAAATCACCCTAAACATACACAAATGAGCCAATCATTCAGTAGCTAATCTGCAGAATGACACTATGTAAATGTATGAAACACTGCCTAGGGTGCAAAATACAATTCCAACAATATATTAAAACATCAGTGGATCATAATGCAAACGCACTAAATTCAAAGCTTGTTACTTGATTCATCATAATGTAAAGAACATAAGATAGTTGCATGCTTACATTGAATCCATCATGATAGTAATCAAGACTATAATAGGCAATAAACCCGTATTCAAAATTGGGCACAAACTCATAAATAACATCACTGAAATTAAAAATGAAACTGAGAAATACAAAACGGAACTTGAAGAAGCTTAATGAGGCAAAGCAATAAAAAATATAAGATATGACTATAAAGATGCATTCCGTTCGCGAAGAAGTAGAGGTTCGCCGGTTGGTGGAGGTTCATCGGAACTTTGCTGGAACCCTAGGTTTGGTCGCCGGAAGTTCAACTCGACCGAAAACCCTCTCTGACGCCTTGCTTAGTCCAAAACCACTCAACTTCATCATTACCAGAAGAACATAAGCTCTCTTCAATTAAAGAGTCAAGTGGTCCTTCACATGTTGCACACCAGCAATAGTATAGTTATATAGGCTCAGGCATGTTGAAGAAACATAATTTACGCGTGTTGGCTGCACACTAAGAGGTTAAAGACCTCATATGCCACGCCAATAAACACTAAAATCTCAGTTTCTTCAAACTAAAACACATCATCATAGCCCAGAAGTAGATACAATACTGATATCACATGCCCACGACCAAAAAGGGTTACCGAGATGTGTTTGTGCATTGAAACCTTGAAAGCTCATATATGTATTCGAGGGATGAACACATATAAGAACGGGTTACGCCCTAGCTGCAAACACACAGTTGCAAAGTGAGCACTATGCCATCTGGATGTTGCCTCGCCAACATGCTACTCAGATGCTCGATGTACCCTAAAAGTACAACGATCATCACAACTCTAAAACAAATCATAAAGTCTAAAATTGTCGACTAAAAAAAAGAAACTGTAATAACCCAAATCGATGGTTAAGTAAAAAGGGTGGAAGAAAACGTATGCTCTGTTTCACACGCACAAGGGACATGCCTTAAAACCTATCCATGACTTTCCATATACAAAACTTTAAGCAGTGGGTACAACCACTAATGCAGCCCAACGTTGCTAATTGATAATGTTAAAATACATACCTAAAACACAACCCTTTGTTTATCAAAACAACCTTAAAAAGCTCAGATATGTAATCGAGGGGTGAACACATATAAGACCCTGGTAACAACATGGCTGCAAATACACAGTTGCACAGAGAAAACTATGCCATCTGGATCTTGCCCCGCCAAGATGCTACCTGGATCTTCGATTTACCCTCAAAATACAACGATCAACACAACTTTAAAGAATTCCATCAAGCACCTCATAGACAGAGTTTATGTGCTAACTACAGAGTCTCAAGCAACCATCATAGCCTTTCATCTCAGCTTACGCATCATAGCTCCAATGTTTTCAAATCAGATTGGCTAAAGAAAATAAAACTGTGTGTACACATTCGGTACAAATCACATTTTCATATGGATTAAGATAACCCCTGGTTCTTCCTTTGATGGTTCATAAATTAAAAACAATACCTAAGTTCATCATCATAAAATAATATCTGCAGATGACATAAAATCATCAAATCAAACATCAACCAGCATGAAATCAAACAAAGCATCTCAGATCGAAATGATACGTGAATTCAGATAAAACTATATAAGAAAGTTAAGGTTTATACCTTTAACCCTAAGCGTAAGAGCACAAAAACGAAACGTGAATTCAGATAAAACTATATAAGAAAGTTAAGGTTTATACCTTTAACCCTAAGCGTAAGAGCACAAACAACGGAAACACCATTTGAAACAATTGCAATAGAAGTAACGAAGAGAGTATCTATGCGAGCTTGATGAAGATGTTGCAGATGCAGATGCATCCATTAGTCGGAGACGACGATCGGAATGGTGAATGTTAATCGGAGCTGTAATGGCGTGAATAAACGGGTTTGAAAAGTGTATGAGAAGACATCGGTGGCACAATGAATTTTGGCTTCAAAACCATCATTGTAGAAGTCGTACTGGACCGACCAATCTCTTTTCTCTCTACCATCTCTCTCTAAAATTGTAGGTGCAGAAGAATAAAGGGAAAACCCTAAAACCATGGTAAAGCAAAAAGGTAGGTGTGCTCTGGTTCACAAATATGAGTAGAGGCATCAAAACTTTTCCATAAACAAAACTTTAAGCAATGGGTACAACCATCAATGCAGCCCAATGTTACAAATTAGACTTATATATAATGTCGTTGGTATTCCGAGCGTTGCTTTTTCCTTTTATATAAGTATGTATTTTGTCTCTTGGGGATATCCAGATGGTAAATGGTGTGTTCTTCAATGGTCAACCATGTGGTTAAAAATTACGAAGTAGAGGCATGTTGATTTTAGGAGTAGATCAAAGAGTAAAATTCAAATATGTATCCTTTTAAGTACAAGCTCTTCGTAGTCCTAGCTAGGTCAACTGTACAAAAAAATAAAATGAAGCTTGATTTTATTTTTTAAAGAGTAAATTGCCATTTTAGTCCCTAAGGTTTAATTAAAATTATCACTTTAGTCCAAATAGCTTTTTTTCTTGCCCTTTTAGTTCAAATAGTTTTGTTTTCTGTCATTTTAGTCTCTGACTGTTGTCATTTTTTACCATTTTCATCGACCACCACCACCTCCCACCTCCCACCCCATCACAACCTTCTATCATCGCCACCACCTGCCTGCACCGTCACCACCCACCCCACCCCACCACCATCACCACCCACCATTTCCACCACCACCGGCCACTTTTCTACCACCCACGTCATCAACCAACACCACTGCCTTCATCGTAAAACCAACAACCACCGCCATCATCTTCACTGTAAAACGGCACAACATCATTCCCCATACCATCGCACCTGCAAAAAAAATAAAGAAAAATGTGGTTTGACTAAGATTCACCTAAATTAACTAAATTTTTTTAATGGAGTTAGACTGTCTCCAACGCATCCGAACTTCCCACGCCCATGCCACGCTGGAGAAGCCCTTTGCATTGGAGAATAGCGTCCGGTGATGTCCAAAGTTGCAAAGCCCTTGCAGAAGGGCGTGGTTTGCCTTGATCCAAACAATGGAGTGGGCCCAACAAATCTGTCAAGGTTTTGATCTCCTCCCTTGATCTCCCTCACATCACTTATTCGGACCTTGAATGACATAAATTGAAGATGACGAGAAGCTTATTCACCGGTTGGAGTTGAACAACGGCATTGAACGATCGTGTGCCTTAAATGACGACGGTTCATTTGAAAGTGATGAAGAATCAAAGAGCAAAGGCTAGATAGAGAAGTGATGGTTGAACTATAGTAGAAATATGTAGCGGCTGCTGGTTGTTGTTCCAGATGGCCTCAACATTGAAATTTTAGGTTACAGGCTTCATGGGCTATCAAACACAATTGGGCCATTTATGAGTGATTAATTTAATATACAGGTGGACTAGTGTTCGTAATAAAATTTGCAATTTGCATATTTTAAATTCATATATCAATAAAGTTTATACTATAATTAAAAATAAATAGATGATGATGTGTAAAATGTATGGATATGTAAAGATGTTTGTAGGGTTGGAGGTAAAATTGAGGATTTTTAAGGATTTGTAAAGATATGATGTGGCGCTGCTATGCAGCTAAGGACGCCTTTAGCATTGGAGATAGTCTTAGTGGGTTGGATGAAAATGGCAAAAATGACAAAAGTCAGGGACTAGAATGGCAGAAAACAAAATTATTTGGACTAAAATGGCAAGAAAAAAACTACTTGAACTAAAACGGCAATTTTTGTCAAACCTTAGGGACTAAAATGGCAATTTACTCTTTTTTTAAAGCTTCATAAAAGAACAACTTTTTAATTCGAATACAATATTAACAGATAAAACATCATCACTCATGATGCAACAAGAATCCCCTAAATCATTCCTCCATTTACGTACTATTCTTATATACAAATTCTTTAACCACATGTTACTCAACTTCTATAATTAGCAATTCAATTCGATATCATAATCATGCATTTGACCCATAGAATTCCTTTTGTTTGATGTAAGATGATGATGTGCATGCATCATTTCTAACTTCTTGCAAAGGAACTTTTGATCCCCTTGGTTGAATGCCCATGAATTCCTTTAGGTTTTCTGTCACGTTTTCTGTTCTTTTAGGCTTTATGTAAAGATAAAAGAACAAAAAAGAAAGATGGAAAACAAAAAAGGAAACATTTTGATGCAACGATATGAGGTAGGGAAGTTGCTTGGACATGGCACGTTTGCGAAGGTCTATCATGCACGAAACCTCGAAACAAACCAAAGTGTCGCGGTCAAGGTGATTGACAAATCAAAGATCATGGAGGCGGGATTGATTAACCAAATCAAACGAGAAATTTCAGTCATGAGGCTTGTGAAACACCCGAATGTGGTCAGGCTTTACGAGGTGATGGCAAACAAAGCTAACATATACTTCGCCATGGAATACATTAAAGGAGGCGAGCTTTTCGATAAGGTTGCGAAAGGGAGGCTAAAAGAGGATGCTGCCAGAAAATATTTTCAACAGTTAATATCAGCTGTTGATTTTTGTCATAGTCGTGGTGTGTGTCATCGCGATCTCAAGCCTGAGAATCTCCTCATTGACGAATCAGGAAATCTTAAAATCTCGGATTTTGGTTTGAGTGCGGTGTCTGAGTCCAGGAGGCAAGATGGTCTTCTGCACACAATGTGTGGAACACCGGCTTATGTGGCACCTGAGGTGATCAACACGAAAGGGTACGATGGCGTACCGGCAGACATTTGGTCTTGTGGGGTCATCTTGTTTGTCCTGCTTGCAGCTTATCTTCCATTTTATGATGTCAATTTGATGAATATGTACAAAAAGATTAGCAAAGGTGCCTTCAAGTGTCCACAATGGTTCTCTCCAGAGGTCAAAGGCTTGCTTTTTAGAATTCTTGATATAAATCCAAACACAAGAATAACAGCAGCTGAAATCATGGAGAATTCTTGGTTCAAAAAGGGTTTCAAAAAGATTAAAATCCCAAATGTAATCACCATGAAGAACAATGTGATACAAAACGTTGATCTCGATCTTGAACTTGATCTTGATCTTGAAGACACCATCCAAGAAATCGAAAGCTCAAGTGGAAGTAGCACTAATCTTGAAAAACTCAAGAAAGAAGAAACTGCAGATCCTCCTGCCCAATTGAAGCCAATACCAATGAATGCATTTGATATCATATCAATGTCCGATGGGTTAAACCTTTCGGGATTGTTTGAGGAGAGTGCTCCAAGTGAGAAACTAGAGTCCCGTTTCATAACGACAGTATCAGCAGCCACAATCATGTCAAAGTTGGAAGAAGTAGCAGTAACAGAAGATTTTAGGGTCTTGAAGAAGTTAGATGGGACATTGATAATACAGGGGAGGAAAGAAGGGAGAAATGGTAAGTTAGCCATAGACGCTGAGATATTCGAGTTTGCACCGTCATTGCACATGGTGGAGGTGACTATGTTGTCTGGGGACATAGTAGAGTATCATAACTTTTGTGAAAAAATGTGAAGCCTACATTGAAAGATACAATCTTGATATGAAAAGATGAAGGAATTTAATTCTTGAAGATTATATCAGTGGATCAATTAGGGTGTTGTATACATATGATCAATCTCTTCTATGTTAGATCATTTTGAATTGATAGAAAATCAAACAAAACTATAAGAAAGAATAGATAAACCATGAATGTCAATTAGCCTTATGCAGTTATGCAGAACAACAACAAAAGGATTCAAATTAAAAACTTTTACTACTAAAAGTTAGCAATTTAGCCTCAAGAATCCGATTAACAAGATCAAAAAGGGTAAGAAATTGCAATTAGATCATAACCTTTTAATTTAGCTCCGGTTTCTTGATTCATTTGTATCATATGGCATACTTGATGATTCGCCAGAACCCGACAGCATCAGAGGCTGCAAGCGCGGTCTGAGTTCTTGCTCACAAAACTCTTCATATTCTTTTCTGTCACCTGATTTCTTTTTAATTTCTACAAGTCTCAAATTATGTGTCAATTCAAATATCTCAACTGTGATTACCAACGGGCCATTAACCCCTTCTCTAGTCCCCTCTAAACTAATCTTGCAATCTTTTTTCCTAATCGAAAAACCAACCGCTTTAGCTATCTCTTCCAGCTTCAACACAATGCTAGAAACCTTAGCCCCCAACACAAATCTAGACTCTTCACTTCCATCTTCAAACAATCCCGAGAGCCTAAAACCAGACGAAAATGATATCAAATCAAACGCATTCAAACTCACTGGTCTCACCAAGCTAACCGACCGCCTCTTCCCCTCGATCTCACCATCGGATTCACACAAAGACTGATCCGAACTATACTCAACAAACTCCTCCTCACCCTCCCCATCCTTCACACTACAAACCTTATCATCCTCAACATAAAACCTAACATGCTTAAACCCTTTCTTAAACCACTTATCCTCCATAATCTGCGGTATACTAATCCGTGTCTCTGGATTCGTATCCAGCATCCGTTTCAACAACCTTGTCAACTCCGGCGAAAACCACCTCGGCCTCCTAAACTCCCCTCGGTAAATCTTCTGGTACATAACCATAACATTCTGATCCCTAAACGGCAAATAACCCGCCATTAACACAAACAAAATCACCCCACAAGCCCAAATATCAACCTTAGCTGCTTCATACCCTTTTCTCATTAACACCTCAGGAGCAACATAAGCCGGAGTCCCACAAAAAGTATGAAACAAACCATCTCCACAAATCTGTTCAGAAATCGCACTTAGACCAAAATCAGACACCTTCAAATCACCATCTTCATCTAACAATATGTTTTCTGGTTTTAAATCCCTATGAAAAACCCCACGTGCATGGCAAAACCCTACTGCAGAGATAAGCTGTTGAAAGTACTTACGTGCGACTTCTTCTTTTAACCTACCTTTAGCGACTTTGGTGAAGAGTTCGCCGCCTTTAACATATTCCATGACGAAGAATATTTTGGTTTTTGTGGCCATGACTTCGTAGAGTTGGACTATGTTGGGGTGGCGGACACGTCGGAGGATGGAGATTTCTCGTTTGATGTGGGAGATGAGGCCGCCTTTGAGGATCTTGTCTTTGTCGATGACTTTTACGGCGACGAGTTCATTGGGGAGGTGATGATGGTGGTGGTAGTGATTGGAGTTTTTGTGGTGGGGGAGGGCATGATGGTGGTGGGCTTGGGTTTTTGTGGTGGGGGAGGGCATGATGGTGGTGGTAGTGATTGGAGTTTTGAATTGAAATGGTGAAAGATTTGATGTTTTTGAGTATGTGGGATGTGTCAAGCGGCGAAGGAGGAGCAATTGATCGTGGAAGATCTGTTGGTGATTGATGGGCCCAACCTAGTATCACATGTATACATATGATATACATATAGTTGTCTTTCTCGATGATTCTTATTATATTTTTTAAATTAAAATAACTCATAAATATCATATAGTTGTCTTTCTCGATGATTCCTACTATGTTTTTTAAATTAAAATAACTCATCCGAAATAATCTATACTATACTAGGTTATAACCCCGTATATTACACGAGGTTGAATGAATAAATTTTATATACTAAATAATAAAACAATATATCTTTAAAAACCTCATTTATTGTACGGATTGAATAAATATAATTTTACATATTAAATAATAAAAAATTATATCTATAAGAATCATATTGTACGGGTTGAATAAATGTAATTTTATATATCAAATAAAAAAGTTATATCTTTAAAACCACGTATATTACACGAGTTGAATAAATGTAATATTGTCTACCAAATAATAAAATAATACATCTTTAAAAAACCTCATTTATTACACGGGTTGAATAAATGTAATTTTATATACCAAATAATAATAAAATTTACATCTTTAAAAATATGTGCATTACACGGTTTTAATAAATGTAATTTTCTGTGCTAAATAATAAAAAATATATATTCTTAAAAAAAACCCTGTGTATTGTATGAATTGAATAAATCTAATTTTATATAGCAAATAATAAAAAGTTATATTTTAAAAAACCTCATGTATTACATGGTTCGAGTAAATGTAATTTAGTATAGTGAAAATAAAAATATTTAATATATTATTACAAAGTTTGGTTATCGTGATAAAAATAGATTATTCTGTTGTTTCAAAATTTGTTAACGAAGTCTCAATAAAATTAACCTTTTAATTAAAACTCCGTAATGTATAAATGATAAATAATATTATGATACAATTATACATTTTCCAATACCTTATATAAATAATAACTATGTATAAAAATAATATATTTTAAAAAAGACTACATGAAATAAACCTTTAAACTGTGTATATATTATAAGAACCATATAAGATCAAATGTGTACATATTGATCAGAAATAAGATAAACGAAAACCTAGATTTATTCAACACGTATATTATATAAATGGTTATAATAAAAAATGTATTAACCTAGGTTTTATCTTTTAAAGAACACGTAAATATTATGTGTATATTTTAAATTTTTATACATGTAATATAATTAATAAACGGGTAATTTATAAAGTTATATAAAATTTGTGTATTTTATATTTTACATTTTAAATTAGGTAACTTTTTTTCATGATAATAATTAAATTTTTGGTTTTATCTTTTAAACTGTGTACATATGTTATTTATATATCATATGTGTTTAATTTATATTAATCTATTATTTAATGTAAAAATAATATAGTATTGTATAATTATCTATAAGAGATGGTCTAATATGATGACAAGTGTCCTTAAAGTGGTTTCTTTTATTATATAGTATAGATGATTCATTGAAATTCTTTGGTCGTTAATTTATGAAAATTTCCAATTCTATTTTACAAATTGTCTTTTTATCTCAGGAAAACACTTATACATTGTTATTAACGGAGATCAGATGAAAGTGTATGTTTAATTTGTGTGTTAACCTCTTAATTTTATCTATAAAGATATAGATTTGGTTAGGGTTATTGAAGTTTTGGCCTTCAGGCATAGATTACAGTCAAATTTCAGTTTATTTCTTTTGAGAAATTATTTTTTCTCTAAGGTATTTTGATTCACAAATGAAGATTCATAAATGAAATGCTATTAAATAGGTTGAGTTGTTTTTTTCTTTTCTAATATACAGTTTGTATCACCGTATCTAATAATGATGTGTATGATTCATTGAAATTATTTGGTTGTTAATCTAGAATGAAAAATGCCAAATTGTTCATAAGAATGAAATGCTATTAAATAGGTTGAGTTGTTTTTTTTTTCTTTTCTAATATACAGTTGATAAGATTTATATTAATTTAATTTATATTTAATAATTTAAATTAAATAATAATTATCTATAATTAAGCATGGTATAGAACAATGACAAGTGTCCCAAACATGGTTTCTTTTATTATATAGTATAGATAATAAAATAAACCTGTTTTGGCACACTTTTCATTCTCTCATTGATTAAATTATTAATAATAATAATATTTAATCTAATCTAATACAAATTCTTATTATTAATTCAATAACCTATATCCTATTTGTTTCAAAAATTACCAACGGTAATGGGCTAAAACTTGATAGTGGCAAAAATTTTAATTTTAATGTGTACAACCTTCAACGCATTTAATGTAAGATTCAATTTATTATTGAATTTTTTTTCGTAATCATAACTAAGGCACTGAATAACTATTAATGGGCAACACACTCATATCTTAACTTCATAAAAATAATTCGTACAGTAGATAATATAATATTTTGAAATTTTCATCAGATTTAATTATTTTTCCTTAAAATCTAATAGAGTAAATTACCAAAATCGTCCCTGAGGTTTGGGCATGTTTGTCATGTTCATCCAAAACAACATTTTTGTATCATATAGTCCTTCACTTTTGGGATTTTTTTCTCATTTTCATCCAAACGTCCGACTTTTTTTTCTTTTTTTTCTTTTTGCCAAAATCGTCCCTGAGATTTGTGATTTTTTGCCGTTTTCATCCAAATGTTTGATAGAAAAAATAAAGCAAATTAGACATTTGGATGAAAATGGCAAACATTGTTGTTGTTGTTGTCGTCGTCATCATCATCTAATCTAATATTTTGTTTAAATAATATTAACCATAAACTATAACAAAACTAATACCATAGTCCCATGTTAACATAAACATTGTGTATCCTCATTATTATTAATTTAGTTTTGAGAAAGTGTAATGACATACAAATAAAAAAAATTCAAGAACTATCCTCACAATCACTCTATCTATCGTGTATCGAGTATATCCGTTAGTTTTTTTAAGATATAACTTTTTTTATTATCTTATCTGATATATAAAAGTAGATTTATTCAACACGTGTAATGCACAAGGTTTTTTAAAGATATAACTTCTTTTATTATTTACTATACAATATTACATATATTCAACCCGTGTAATTACGTGAGGGTTTTAAAAATAAAACTTTTTATAATTATTATTTGGTGTATAAAATTAGTTTTATTCAACTTGTGAAATATACGTGGTTTTTAATTATTTAATATATAAAATTTTATTTATTCAACCCGTGTAATACACGGGGTTCTAACCTAGTGATAACATATATATATTACTAGGCTAGAACCCCGTATATTACACGTGTTCAATAAATATAATTTTATATATCAAATAATATAAAAATATATATCTTTAAAAATCTCGTTTATTACACGTGTTGAATAAATGTAATTTATATATCAAATAATAAAACAATATATATTTAAAAATCTCGTTTATTACATGGGTTGAATAAATGTAATTTTATATGTTAAATAAATAAAAAAGTTGTATTTTTAAGAACTCCGTGTATTGTACGGATTGAGTAAATTTAATTATATATATTAAATTGACAAGGTATGACCCGGAGCGACTAACCCGACCTGGTCATTACCTATTATTTTATTACAAATATATAATTATAAACGTTTATTCTAGAATCTTCTATTCTGCATGGATAAACTACGTAACCGAATCCCCAATCTTTTGGGAAGATCATGCAAATCCCTAACTTATCAGAGCCATCCTAAGTTAGAGGAAACCCTAATGGTAAACTATAAATAGAGGTAAACATCAAAGGTATGATCATCTGCTCTCGTTTATTCTCTCTCTCTCTCTCTACAGATATTTTCTTACTCCCAAACCGAGACTTATTCTCACGCCAGAGGGTGGTTAAAGGAATAACCTCATTCCTGTAACGAGTCCTAACGGTGTTCTGTTTTGCAGTTAGTGGTTCGGATCGCCAAGAGTT
>JARYGA010025098.1:0-32638 GCA_030545235.1 Helianthus tuberosus
TCCAGGAATATCGCCAAGACCAAGTCCAAGCTCGTACTCCTACAAAACAGAATCATATTCAAAGCAGACAATCGTTAGTGTAAGGATCACTATGATGATCCATGATCCTGACCCTACAATACTCTCTGAGGATCACTAGTTCAAACAGAATTGAGGATCCCTAAGCACAACAGTAAATGAGGATCACTGATCTATGGAAAATCCTCCCCTAACAATTGCCCCCAAAATATAAGGAGTGAAGTGTAAATGAACGAATTATATTTTCTCGTCCTTATCCGTAACAAACCAACGGATATATAGCCGTTGAATCCTGACTAGCCGTTGCTAACATGACGTCATTGAAGTGACTATCCTGCAAATTCATCATTATAAATTGAAGTTAGAGATAAGGGTTAGAGAGCATTTAAATTCGTGCGTTTCATCCTTTAAATCTTCATTCGAAGATCTGATCAGGTACTTCTCTTTCCTTTCTCTCTTCATATTCTCCTTCTGTTTCTTCTTCTCCACCATCGTTATGCCCAAGATGATGTTAAGATCCTCACCGGCTAAGGATCACAAAAAGGACAGTCCCTTGAAGAGCCAAAAGATCATCGAAGACTCTGCAAAGGAACGATGTTGCTTTACTGATCCACATATAGATAGGATTCGCCATTGTTTTCCGGCGAACACCGTTTTCAAAACTTTTGACCCCACCGTCCTGAGTGACTATGTTTCTGAAACCTGGGTAGCTTTCCCGGTTACCCCGTTTACAATAGGATACTCGTATCCTTTTCCTGATTTCACCCAATCCTTCTTCTCTCTCACCAGCATCTCCTACATCCAAGCAATGCCAATGATCTGGAGGGTCTTGTATACCCTTGAAAGAATCATTGAGCGTGAAGGTATTGATTGGGAATGTCGGAGTTTGCAGAGATGTACGACCTCGTGAGCCATGGATCTCACCGATATCTACTCAAACATAAACCTGGTGAAGAACACCCCATCTTCAAAGCCACCAAGAATGACACCAACTAGAAACGGCGATTCTTCTTTGTCAGAAGGGATTCTCTCCCTGATGGAAAGGATCTGCCTAGAAACTGGACCACCCATGGTAGGATAGAGGATCCTGAGAAGGATCACAGGATAACCTTGTTTCTGCTGAGGATCACTAACATCCTTTTATTTCTATTTTGCAGCTATTACTGTCGCACACCTTATTACAACACCTGCAACAAAGGTAAGGCTTGCTGTTTTTCGGAGGCTTGATCCTGCAATAAGAACATTTCAAGCAAATACCCAGGATTCTCAGGAAGTATCCTCAGGCTCTGTTACAATGTCAAGTAAGTATCCCATTTTGTGCATAACTAAATGTTTAAATTAGAATGAAATACGGATACTTATCTGTTTTAGATGTGTAGATGCTGGAAAATCATCGAAGTCTGCTACTCGCTTCAGTGTTACCGATCTCACCACTGTTGGTCCCAGGTCTGGAAGGAAGAAGGCTGCTGCTAGCCCAAGTACCGCCATCCCCAAGCTTACTGCCTCCAAGGGAAAGAAGAGGAAAGCCTCTGAGACTGACAATCTAGAAGGCTTGCGTCTAATCCCCCACCAGTTCCTTGAATACTTTGCTGAGGTAAGGATCACTGACTTAGCTTAGTTATCCTGCCCACTTGAGGATCATGTGATCCTAAACTTTACATTGTCTTTTTGCAGAAATTTGCTGAAATCGAGGACTACGTAGGCAGTGTTGAAGAGGCTGAGCAAAAGTGTGTGGACCTCCAAAAGATCATGCTGGCCAAGGATCCGAAGATTGCCTCCCTCGAAAACGATGTCAATCTGGTGAAGAGGGAACTTGTCCTGGCTCATATCACTGCTGATCAGGAGAAGAATGAGATCACAAATGATGCTAAAGTCTCCGCTGCCATTGCTATGTACAAAACCCAGTTACAGATGGCCCAAGAAGCTCTGGATCCTGACTTTGACAAGAGCAACTGGGACATAGAGGGCTGGAAGGCTAGATTGGCTGAGCTGGATGATGAAGAAGAGGCTGGTGAGGTCTTAGCAATTGAGGCGAGTGGAAGTGGAAAGGATCATGCTGATGCTGATGATGCTGGTGGTGATGCAGCCAAGGTTTGAGCTGCTGAAATGGGCGATGATGGATATTTCTAGACGCGGCCGGAGCCCATTTTTTTAGGACTTGAAAGTTTTTTGGTTATGATGTTTTGAAACAATCTTGGGTTGTATTTGAACAATAGTTTCTAGGGTTATGGATCATGGATCCTAAGACAATATGTAGGATAATGGGTGGTGGATGGATCCTCTATTTGGGGGATGAAGCCACTTGTTATCCTGCCATCTTTTACTTCCTGCACTCTTAAGACCCGTTAACAATGGACACCCCTTGCCAACCCATGTGGACGGGCCACGTTTTGCTGGTAGAAACGTGGGTTGGCAAATTTTGACAACTTTAAAGGGTTTAATGTTTTGTGAATAAAATAACTTTAACTTTTTGGCTATTTCCCGTATTGTTATCCTTATGGGTACTTTACTTTTCATTTGTTGTGATATACATTTTGTCTGAATTTATTAAGTAAAGAAGAAAAATTTAATAAATAATCTCAAAAGGTTTAGGATATGATCAAGGATCACATATCCTATAGTCGACAAGTTATGAAAAGTAGCGTAGTTCAAGGATCATAAGTTCAGTTGTCAAAGGATAAGGGTAACTCAGATGAATAATGAATAAAATCAAAATGATCAAGGACCATACCTAAGAATCCAAGTTAGGATCCTAACCTTTAACACTTATAATCAGGATAACCAAAAGACAAACCTTAGTAGAAGGTAAGGATCAAGGATCCTTAGTCGTTTAGCTTTAAAAACCTGAAATAGGATACAACTTGGGACTAAGCCAATATAAGATAAAAGTTAGTAACTGGGGACAAGCCCAACAATTCTGGGGACAAGCCTAATATACTGGGGACAAGCCCAAAGGATAACTGGGGACAAGCCCAAGGATAACTGGGGACAAGCCCAAGGATAACTGGGGAAAAGCCCAAAGGATAACTGGGGACAAGCCCAAGGATCGTGTGTAAACTGGAGTATGGCCCTCACTGGCGACTATCCAAACTTAGTGACTTGAAAATGCCAAAACCTTAGCTAACGTGAAAACGTTAGAAACCTTAGGAACGGATGTATGGTACATCTACCATTATACGTAGGATCCTAAATATAGCCAGTACAATGAAATTGTCAGCCCCTAAAGCGAGTACTGGTCCCATTGCCATGAACTATACCAGGATCATCGTGCGCTACTGGCGAAACTGGGGACATGCCCAAAACTGGGGTCAAGCCCAAATAACTGGGGTCAAGCCCAAATAACTGGATACTTATGTGGATACTCAACCCTTTGTTAAGGATACCTGAACCTTTAAAACTCAGAATCAAGTGAAAGGAGGATAAAGGATGCAGGATCCTTATCCTTATATAAGATAATTAAAGAATGAAATAGTTGGAGATTAGAATATTACCAAAATGGGGATCCTTTGTTCTGTAGGGATCCTTCAAGGATACTTATCAGGTAAGGATCATGGATCCTCATTACATGAAGTATTTCTTCAAGTGGACAGCATTCCAAGCTCTTGGTAGCAAATCACCTTCCATTGTTAGCAATCGATATGCCCCCTTTCCTGCCTCAGCTTCAATCGAGTAAGGGCCTTCCCACTTTGGTGCCAACTTTCCATCAGCAGGATTGGTGGTATTCTGAAATGCTTTCCTTAACACCATATCACCAACTTGGAATTTTCTGATCCTGACATTTTTGTTGTAAGCTCCAGCCATCCTTTGTTGATAACTGGCCATCCTTATCCTTGCCAAATCCCTAAGTTCTTCTATAGTATCCAAATCTTGGACCAAGTTTTCAGCATTTTCTTCAGGATCACGAATGCTTGTTCTTGCAGTGGGAACCACCATCTCTGTAGGGATCACCGATTCTGCCCCAAATACTAAAGAAAATGGAGTTTGGCCAGTAGCATTCTTGGGAGTTGTCCTATCAGCCCAAAGTACATAAGGTAGTTCTTCTGCCCATTTTCCTTTCTTGGATCCAAGCTTCTTCTTCAAGTTGTTGATGATGATCTTGTTGGATGATTCTGCTTGACCATTAGCTTGTGGGTGGACTGGTGTTGATGTTATCATTTTAATCCCCCAACTGTCACAAAAGTTAGTAGTTCTATTCCCAATAAATTGGGATCCATTATCACAAACAATTTCAGAAGAGATACCAAATCTAGTAATAATGTTTCTTTTAATAAAGGATATAACTTCCTTTTCTCTGACTTGAGCAAAGGCTTCAGCCTCTATCCACTTGGAGAAGTAATCAGTCATAGCAAGCATGAATACTTTTCCACCAGGTGCCTTAGGAAGCTTACCAACTATATCCATTCCCCATCTCATAAATGGCCATGAAGAGGATATAGGATGCAGAAGCTCTGCTGGTTGATGAAGGATATTACTATGTCTCTGACAAGGATCACACTTCTTGGCATATTGCACAGCATCCTTCTTCATTGTAGGCCAATAGTATCTTGTCCTCAGGATCCTTGAGAATAATGCCCTGCCCCCAGTGTGGTTTCCACAATCTCCTTCATGGAAATCCTTTAGGACTTCTTGGATTTCAGGATCCTCAATGCATCTTAGATATGGTCCTGCAAGAGATCGTTTATACAACATATTATTCAATATTGTAAATTGAGATACCTTGATTTTGAAAGCCCTAGGGTTTTCTCCTGTAGGAATCTCTCCGTGTTGAATATATCTCATTATTGGGAGGATCTATGATCCTGAATGGGATTGTGTATCATCAGTAGGGACAATAGCAGAATCCTCTCCTATCTCCATGGCTACATGATCCTCAATAGCAGGATTCAGGATATGGATAATAGAGATCTTTATATCCTCCGGGATCTTCAAGGATGATCCTAGATTAGCTAATGCATCAGCCTCTGCATTCTCTTCCCTTGGTACCTGTGTCAAACTAAAGGAAACAAAAGAGAGTGCCAATTCTTTGACTATCTCTAAATATTTGATTAGCTTTTCACCTTTAACAGCATAAGATCCATTAAAGTGATTAGTAATTAATAGTGAATCTACATGTACCTCAAGATACCTGATCCTCATATGCTTAGCAATTTGCAAACCAGCTATCAAGGCTTCATACTCAGCCTCATTGTTGGTAGTTTGAAATTCACAAGCTATGGAGTGGGGTATTATGTCCCCCTGTGGCGATTTTAGTAGTATTCCAAGCCCTGTTCCTTTGACATTAGAAGCACCATCAGTGAAGAGTATCCAAGGATCCTTAGTTTCTTCTAGTTGTTGGACCTCTAACTCAGCTTCCTTTTGCAAGTCACTACTAAAATCTGCCACAAAGTCAGCTAAGGCTTGGGATTTGATGGTAGTCCTTGGTTCATATCTTATGTCATAAGCACTAAGCTTCACTGCCCACTTAGCCATCCTTCCTGACATTTCAGGTTTCCTGAGAACATTCTTAATTGGGAAATTAGTTTTAACAATAATGGCATGAGTTTCAAAATAATGTCTTAATTTAGTAGATGCCATAATTAATGCAAGGATAAGTTTCTCTAAGTGGGAATACCTGGATTCAGCATCAAGTAAACTCTTACTTACATAATAAATAGGATGTTGTGTACCTTGGTGATCCTTAACAAGGACCGCACTTACTGCTTTTGAGGATACTGCTAAGTATAAGGATAATATGTCCCCCTTTTCTGGTTTCATCAAGGCGGGGGCTGAGGATAGGTAATCCTTAAGAGCTTTGAGGGCACTTTCATGCTTTTCAGTCCATTCAAATTTCTTGTTCTTCCTCAGGATGTCATAGAATTCTTTGCACTTTTCTGAGGATTTGGATATGAACCTGTTCAAGGCTGCGATCCTGCCTATCAATCTTTGCACATCCTTGGCATTGGCAGGAGATTTGATATTCACAATAGCCTTAATCTGCTCTGGACTTGCTTCAATGCCCCTCTTTGTCACCATATAGCCTAAGAATTTACCTGCTTTAACACCAAAATGACACTTGAAAGGATTCAGTTTCATATTAAATTTATCAAGGATATTGAATGCTTCCTCCAAGTCTTTAAGGTGATCCTCAGCTTTCTTGGACTTAACCACCATGTCATCTATATAGATTTCCATAGTGTGTCCAATTTGTTCCTTGAACATCATATTGACTAGCCTTTGATAAGTAGCACCTGCATTCCTTAGTCCAAAGGGCATAGCAATATAACAATATATACCAGTTGGGGTCATAAAGGCTGTATCCTCTTGATCAGATGGTTCCATTTGAATTTTTTGAAATCCAGATGAAGCATCCATAAAAGTCAACAACTCATGACCCGCGGTAGCATCCACCATGGAGTCAATGTGGGGTAATGGGAAAGGATCCTTGGGACATGCCTTGTTTAAATTAGTAAAATCGACACATACCCTCCACTTTCCATTTTTCTTTTGAACAACAACCACATTGGCTAACCATCTTGGATACTTAACCTCTCTTATCATACCTGCACGAAGTAGTTTATCTACCTCTTCCTGGATAATAGCATTCCTTTCAGGTGCAAACTTCCTCCTCTTATGGTGAATTGGCTTGAATGACCTGTCAATGCCAAGTTTATGAGTAATTATATCTTTAGATATACCTGTCATATCCTCATTTTTCCAGGCAAAGGTAGATTTCCTTCTTTTAAGGAAGGATACTAGCTCCTGTTCAATGTCGCTAAGGATCCCTGATCCTATGAAGATCTTGGATTCAGGATCATCAGGATCCATGAGGATTTCTTTCAAATCATGTTCTCTTGCCTCCAAGACATCCCTTGGAGGATACTTTAGTTGCTATTGCTCCCTTGGTCTTGAGGCTGGCTTCATTGATGATGTGTAACAATTCTTAGCTTCTTGCTGGTCACTTTCAATTTTCACCACTCCCCATGGACTAGGAAGCTTTACGCATTGATGATATGTGGATGGGACTGCCTTCATGTCATGTATCCACGGCCTGCCAAGGATAACATTACAACACGATAAGCAATCTATAACACAAAACTTTTGATAAGAATGGAGTCCTTCAATATAGATAGGGAGTTTGATGTCCCCCAATGTGTTCTTGGTTTCTCCACTGAATCCCACAAGGACTGAGGATCTTGGGACAATATCAGACTCCGGGATATTCATCTTCTTGAGGACATCAAGCTGGATGATGTTTACTGAGCTTCCTCCATCTATCAGGATCCTGGGTACAAAGTGGTTAGAAATAAATAAGGTAATAACAAGACCATCATGATGAGGATCCTGGACATCAACACGATCATCCTCATCAAAAGTTATGACTTTATCCTGGGTAACAATGGAAGTCCGGATGGGTCTGTCTCCATTATCCATCTTGGTTTCCTTAGCATGTCTTTTGGCTGCTGAAAAGGAGGTACCACAAATGTTTGATCCACCGGATATGAAGTTTATAACTTGTGCATCTGCCGGAGGAGCAGGAGCCCTTTCCAGGATCCTTTCAGGATCCTGGATCCTTTCAGGATCCTGGATCCTTGACTTCTTTCGTCCCAAAAGCTCCTTCAAATGCCCCTTGCTTAACAAGTAACCAATTTCCTTTCTAAGTGCAATACACTCTTCAGTGAGATGCCCAAAATCCTCATGGTATGCACACCACTTGGACTTATCCTTTGTAGCAGCTGGTTTATCACTTTTCCTTGGCCACCTAGCTTTCTCACTTAGATTCTGCATTGCAAGAATTAGTTCATTGTTATCAACAGAAAAACAGTATTCAGAAATTGGAGGATAATCCTCATCATCCTCTTCCTGTTCCACTGCATGCACGTTCTGGTTATCAGATTTGTTGTAGGGCTTTGATTTGTTGTTCCTGAAGTAGGATCCTTGCTTTTCCTGTTTTGAGGATCCTGTCAGTCTTTCCTGGATCCTTTTATCATCCTCTAACCGGATGAATCTTAGGGCCCTGGTTCTTACTTCATCAAGATTCCTGCAAGGGGTCATGACAAGATCATCATAGAATAATGAATCCCTAAGCAATCCCATTTTAAAGGCTTCTACAGCCGTAGCAATATCCAGGTTGGGGATATCTAAGGATTCTTTACTAAACTTAGTGATGTAGTCTCTAAGTGACTCATTTTGACCTTGTGTTACCCTATAAAGATCACTAGTTAATCGTTCAATTTTTCTACTACAAGAGAATTGACTATTAAACAAATTAACTAGATTAGCAAATGAAGTAATAGAGTAAGGGGGAAGACTTAGCAGCCATTTAAGAGCGGATCCTGTGAGTGTGGATCCAAATCCCATGCATAGACATGCTTCTTTTAACCTCTCAGGAATTGGATTGATTTCCATCCTCTCCCTGTATTGAGCTACATGCTCCTCTGGATCCGTTGAACCATCATACAGCTTCATGGATGGTATCTGGAATCTTTTGGGTATCTCAGCATCACATAAGGGTGGTGCAAAGCGAGATATCCTATGGCTACCATCTGCGATCTCAGGAATGGGCTTGACCACTCCTGGAACACTGGATATCATATCCTTAAGCTTCTGTAACTCCTTAGCCATAGCCTGATTGATACCTGTATCCTGCATAGAGCCATGGTTAGTGTTATATGAATTGTTAAAAGTGTTACCTCCCATGGGATTCATGTTTGGAATTCCAGATGTGAATCCATATTGACGGGGTTCCGGTATGATTGAAGGACCAGAGGAAGCAATGGTCTGCATTGGTATGAAGTCTCCTTGATGAACATCCGAACTTGGATGCTGCATACTTCTTAAGAATCCTTGATCCTGAAAGATGTTGGATCCTTGAACCTGTGAGGATCCTTGGGGCTGAGAGGATCCTTGAACTTGAAAGGATCCTGGAACCATAGAGAATCCTTGGACCTGGGAGGATCCTTGAACCTGGGAGGATCCTTGACCCTGGGAGGATCCTTGACCCTGGGAGGATCCTTGACCCGCATGCATTCCCAAATATCCTCCTGAACTGACGAAGGATCCTTGATGCTGAAAAGAGGACCCCGATGGCTGAGAACAGGATCCTTGCGGCTGGAAGTGGGAGCCAAATTCCTGACTCATAGTTGTTGTTCCATAACGCCTTTCTGATGGACCACTTTGATATTGGATGCCCGGAACTGCCGATTGTAGGGTAGTTACAACTGGAGTGTCAAAATTTAATGACCTTGGCATCAGAGGAGAGTGATCCTCCGCTGATTTCTTCTGTTTCTTGATATCACCAATCTCCCGGAGGATCCTTTCATTGGTTTTGTCCTGCTCTTGCATACGATCTCTCATCTGCAAAATCAGAGTAAAAAGATCATTAGTAGAGGGATTAGAGGAAACAGAAGAAGTTGGTGGTTTTGGGAAAATGGGGGTTTGTCTCTTCGCAGCATTTTCAGCATTCTTCTGGGATCCAGAAGGTGGTGGAGGCAAAGGTGGAACGCCTTGTGAAGAACTGATTGCCGGCATTGAGCTTGAAGTGTTCTTCACTGAGGAAGCCATCTGCTTGGTTGTAGTGAACCGGAATGACCACAAAAATATGAATCTTCTTAGGAATGAAGCACCAATTGCCCCACGGTGGGCGCCAAACTGTTTTGGTTAAAAATCAAGCTAAGATAATGCAACCAAACTTTCTGTTGTGAGGTGTGATGCTTGAATCAATGAACAATATGAATGATCACTTAGAAATGTAATGAACAAGTAACACAATGATTTATACGAGGAAAAAGCCCTTGATCAAGAGTTGATCTCCGGCATAAAAAACCTCGGGTGATGGAAACTACCGATCACCAACTCAGATTAAACAAAAATGTATTACAACTTTGGATGATAGCTAGCTAGTTACAAGGATCACTATAGTGTAATGTGCAAAAGAGAGTGTAATCGCCAAGTAAACTGTCGAGAGCTGATGAGAGCAGTTACGAGAGTGTGTGTTTAGCCAAAAATAGCCAAGTGTTCTAATTTAGATCGCTGTCCCCTTTTAAATTAGGAAAAAAAATCTAATCTAACTAACTATCCGCATTTCATGCAAGTCTTCCACGACCTCCATAACGTCCATTTCAGTCATGCACGTGCGGAATAAATATGGAATATGCTCCAGGAATATCGCCAAGACCAAGTCCAAGATCGTACTCCTGCAAAACAACATCATATTCAAAGCAGACAATCGTTAGTGTAAGGATCACTATGATGATCCATGACCCTGACCCTACAATACTCTCTGAGGATCACTAGTTCAAACAGAATTGAGGATCCCTAAGCACAACAGTAAATGAGGATCACTGATCTATGGAAAATCCTCCCCTAACACCTGGATCCTTCCAATCCTGAGATATATACAACTTGGAGAGATCCCTACTGGAGAAAATCCTAGAGCTTTCAAAATCAAGGTATCTCAATTTACAATACTAAATAACATGTTATATAAACGATCTCTTGCAGGTCCATATCTAAGGTGCATCGAAGATCCAGATATCCAAGAAGTTCTGAAGGATTTCCATGAAGGATATTGTGGAAACCACACTAGGGGCAGAGCACTGTTCTCAAGGATACTTAGAACAGGATACTAGTGGCCTACTATGAAGAAGGATTCTGTGGATTATGCAAAGAAATGTGAAGCTTGTCAAAGACATAGCAATATCCTTCATCAACCAGCGGAGCTCCTACATCCGATATCCTCTTCTTGTCCATTCATGAGATGGGGAATGGATATAGTTGGCAAACTTCCCAAAGCACCAGGAGGAAAAGTGTTTATGCTTGCTATGACTGATTACTTTTCCAAATGGATAGAAGCTGAAGCCTTTGCACAAGTCAGAGAAAAGGAAGTTATATCCTTTATTAAAAGAAACATTATTACCAGATTTGGTATTCCTTCTGAAATTGTTTGTGATAATGGATCCATATTTATTGGGAGTAGAACTACCAACCTTTGTGACAGTTGAGGGATTAAGATGATAACATCAACACCAGTCCACCCATAAGTTAATGGCCAAGCAGAATCATCTAACAAGATCATCATCAACAACTTCAAGAAGAAGCTTTGATCCAAGAAAGGAAAATGGGCAGAAGAGCTACCTTATGTATTATGGGCTGATAGAACAACTCACAAGAATGCTACTGGTCAAACTCCGTTTTCTTTAGTATTTGGAGCTGAATCTGTGATCCCTACAGAAATGGTAGTCCCTACTGCAAGAACAAGTATCCGTGATCCTGAAAGTAATGCTGAAAACTTGGTTTAAGATTTGGATACCATAGAAGAACTCAGGGATTTGGCAAGGATAAGATTGGCTAGTTATCAACAAAGGATGGCTGGAGCATATAACAAGAATGTTAGGATCAGAAAATTTCAAATTGGTGATATGGTATTGAGGAAAGCATTCCAAAATACCACAAATCCTGCTGATGGTAAATTAGCACCAAAGTGGGAAGGCCCCTATCTTATTGAAGCTGAGGTAGGAAATGGGGCATATCATTTACTAATAATGGAGGGTGATCTATTACCAAGAGCTTGGAATGCTGTCCATTTAAAGAGATACTTCATGTAGGAAGGATCCCGGATCCTTGGTCATCCTCATATCTGGTATACATAAAGGATCCCTAGAGGATATATGATCCTCATTCTAGTAATGATTTGATTTTAATTTTAATTTACCTAATCCTTTAAATTATTTGATTACAAGGAGAAGGATCCAGGATCCTTTATCCTTCTTTACTAAATTCTGAGTTTTGCAGAAGTTAATGCATCTTTGACAAAGGATCAAGTATCCATTGAAGTTTCCTAAGTCTTTGGGTTTATCCTCAGTTTTTGGGTTTATCCCCAGTTTTTGGGCTTGTCCCTAGTTTAAGGTATCTATTACCTTCTACGAATCAGGTTCTTACACCTTCGCCAGTTGCGCACGATTATCCTAGTGCAGTTAAAGGCAATGGGACCAGTACCCACTTTAGGGGCTGACAATTTCATTGTACTGGCTGTATTTAGGATCCTAAGTATAATGGTAGACGTACCATACATCCGTTCCTAAGGTTTCTAACGTTTTCACGTTAGCTAAGGTTTTGACATTTTCATGTCACTAAGTTTGGATAGTCGCCAGTATGGGCCATACTCCAGTTTACACAAGATCCTTTGGGCTTGTCCCCAGTTTTTGGGCTTGTCCCCAGTTTTTGGGCTCCTCCCCAGTTTTTTGGGCTTGTCCCCTGTTATTGGGCTTGTCCCCAGATTGTTGGGCTTGTCCCCAGATACTAACTCTTTCTTTTATAGATTGGCTTAGTCCCAAGTTATGTCTCATTTCAGGTTTCCAAAGCTAAACAGTTAAGGATCCTGGATCCTAACTTTCTACAATGTTTTGTCATTTGATTGTCACTATTGTAAGTGTTAAGGATATAGGATCCTAACTTGGATTCTCTGGTATGATCCTTATTTACTTTACCTTAATTCTTGGTTTATCAGTAGTACCCTTATCCTTTGGCAACAGGATATATGATCCTAAAATTGTCTCACTTTTCAAACTTATTGATTAAAGTATATTTGATCCTTAATTATATCCTAAACTTTTTGACATAAACTGATTTTTTATACTTGTAAATTCTGAAACTATGCAATAACAATTGATAAGTAAATATACACAAAATGAACAACACCAAGATAGCCAAAAGTTAAGAGTTTTATTTATTTATCAAAGTTAACCCCTTTAAAGGTTGTCAAAATTGCCTACCCAAACATCTACCAGCAAAACATGGCTCGTCCGTTTGGGTAGGCAAAGGGTGTCCATATTCATAAGGTTCGATAAGTGCATGAAATCAAAAGATAAGGGGCATCAAAGGCTTCATCCTCCACAAACAGAAGGACCCATCCACCTTTGCTACTCCATATTGTCCAAAGGATCAGTGATCCTTAAATCTAAAAACTATTATTCACCATGCAGACCATCATTGTTTAAAACATCATAACCAAAAACTATAAAACCATAAAAAATGGGCTCCAGCCACGTCTAGAAATTTCCATCATCGCCCATTTGTGCAGCCTAAACCTTCGCTGCATCCTCCTCCTTCTTCTCACCACCTTGATCACTGCCTCCAGCCGCTGCATCCTCAGGATCCTTCGCTTCGCTGCCACCACCTTCGAGAGCCAACACTTCCTCAGGTTCATATTCGTCCCCAAGCTCCATAAGACTTTTCTTCCAAGCCTCCACATCCCAGCCGGACCTATCAAAGGCAGGATCAGCAGCCTCCTTAGCCATCTGGAGTTTGATCTTCAGCATCACGACAGCAGCAGAGTGTTTGGCCCCTTCCATGACCTCAATCCTCCCCCTTTGGGCTGTCATTTAAGCAACAAGAAGCTCCTTTTGCAGTGCCTTATGTTCGTTCTCAAGTTGGAAATCTTTTTATCCTTGGCAACTGCAATGGCCTGGAGGTCAAGGCACTTTTGTTCGGCTTAAGCCACATGTTGGTCAATGAGGATCTGGACTTCAGCGAATTTCTGCAATAAAAGATTTGAGTATTCAGGATCCTATATCCTCAGAAGAAAAGCGAATTTCAGGATATGAAATCCTTACCTCGGAGATGTATTCTTGAACCTGGTGTTCCATCAGAGGCAGGCCTTCGGCGGGTTCAGCAGTCTTCTTCCTTTTGGTCCCTTTACCCCTGGTGCTGACTCCTTTGGTCTCAGGGATGCTTTGGCTTGCAGCCAGCTCCTTCTTGAGAGACCTAGGGGAGGCATATTCCTGGATGTCAGTCACGCTGAACCTTGAAGCAGACTTGGAAGATTTTCCAGCGCCTACAAACATAATTCACAGATAAGTATTCATACCTTATATTCATTTAAACACTTATTTACACATAAATATGGATACTTACTTGACATTGTGTAGGAACCGGAGGAGATCTCTTGAGAATCTTTTACTTTGGCTTGAAATGTTCTTATAGCAGGGTCAAGCTTCCAGAAAGCAGCAATCCTCTCTCTTGTGACAGGAGATTCTTGGATGCTAGAGAATGAGATAGCTGCACAACAAAAACAAAAAGAAGGATCAGTTATCCTTAGAAGAAAAGAAGAATCCTACCATGGTCCTGGTCCAAGGATCCCATATCCTACCCTGGGTGATCCATTTCTTAGGTAGATGATTCCCATTTGGGATGGAGTCCTTTCTTACAAAGAAGAACTGGTTCCTCCAGATGATTCCCATTTGGGACTCTCCACGCCATCGGCATGGCTTGGACGTAGCACAAACCGGTGAGTTTGAAAAAGCTTTGGGTTAGAAAATGGAAAGGATATGTGAAGCCAATCTGGAAAGGGCTTGCAGGAAAAGTGATCCAGACATTAGAAACGCAATCACTCTTCAACGAAGAGTCAAAGGGTCTAAAAATGGTTCCTTCCGGGAATCAATGACGTAACCAATCAATCTCAGGATCGGTGAAGCGACAGAGTTCTATTAAAGGATTTTTAGTTATGCCCGGACTCTTCGGAGGGCTCTCTTTTTGGGATCCTTAAAAGGGGAGGATCGGAGATTCATCTTGGCCATGGGTTAAACGAAGAACAGAGCACATGAAAGAAGAAGATTCAGAGAGAAGGAGAGAAGAGATACCTTTTGAAGTCTTCGAATGAGGATTTAAAGGGGAAGGGTCTCGAATTTAAATGCAATTTTCATCCTTATCTCTAACCCTATTTATAATGATGATTGTTGCAGGAAGTGATGTCGCTGATGTCAGCATCGCAATGGCTATATCTCTTAGCAATGACTAGTCCGAATAAAATTGAAACATGACTATTAAATCAGATATCAACTTGTCATGTTTGGGGGAAATTGTTAGGGATAGAATTTCATAGCTTGTGGATCACAGATCCTCAAATGTAGCTTGGATCATGGATCCTTAGTTCAATTTGAATTAAGGATCATCAGAAGTTGTTGCAGGACTAAGGATCCAGGATCCTCATTATTATCCTAATGCTAACAGTTTTTTCCATCATTTTTGAACTTGTTTTGGAGGTGTATTCGAATAGGACTTGGTCCATCCGAGATTCTAGGGGAATATGCTTAGTGATTCTGCACGTGCTTGAACTCTTCGACCGTTATGGTGATCGTGGGGGACTTGCATTATTTGCGGATAGTTAGTTAGGCTAGATATTTCTATTTTTAATGGGGATACAAGCTTGAATTAGACATTATTATTAGCAACACAACTGCACTACACTCGATCTCTCAAGAACTCTCTGCGATTACACACATTTGCACACTAGTGATCCTTGTACCAAGCTTGTTATCATCCTGATTTGTAAACCTTGTTTGTTTAATATAATTAGTGATCGGTAGTTTCCATCACCCGAGGTTTTTTATGCCAGAGATCATTCAATGATCAAGGGCTTTTTCCTCGTATAAATCCTTGTGTTCACCATTCATTTCATTCATTCATTGTTCATATATTTGATCACTTAACTAAGCATCACACCTCATAAAATCAGATTTGGTTGCATTATCCTTGTGTGATTTTTGACCAAAACAACAGGTATCAGTATGAATATTCTAATCAGGATATCAGTGAAGCATATATGTGCAGGATGCAGGATAAGGGTATTTACCTGGTTGAGAAACGAAGTCATGAATCCACTGGATTCAACGAACCCGTGATTCTCATAGGGAAAGGCTTCAAGGGTAGCAGGAGAGTCTGTTTCCTTCCTTTTACGAGAACTGGAGGCATGGGCCTTGGTGGCCGGAGAAGGCTTAGGGATGGCAGCATCTTTGGAACTAGTGGGCTTGGATGAAGTGGCAGGTTTGGGGCTTGGTTCTTTCTTCACAACAACATGACCGGAATAGCTGTCCAATTCTTCGAGATCAAAGGCTTCAGGAATCTTGGCTGGTGCTGCACAAAGGGAAAAAATTCTAAACTTGTGAACATCTTAATGTCATAATAAACTTAAATGTGTACAGGAATATTAAGCACAAATGTCCTTACAAGACATGTCGGAGCTGGATTTGTGGCTTGAACTTACGAAAGACAGGGAAAAGGTTCTCTCACTTTCCGGGAGTTAGTAGATAGCTTTGATTCTTTGTTCAGATTCAGCGCTGGGAGGGGCCAATTCTTTAAAATTTGATGTACAAAAACTGAGAATATTAGTTCAGGATACAATAACAGGATATATTTGGGGATATATCTAAAACCCTAGATCCTACCTGTGGTCAACCACTTCACCGGAAAGTCAACACCCTTGTTAATGGAATCCCATTTGACAAAAAAGAACTTTCGTTTCCACTCATCCTCGTTTTTAGTCGCTTTGAGGATGACTTTTCTGTCACACCCCGACCACGTAGGACAACCAAACGTGGCGGAAACATCGGGGAGTGTTGTAACAGAATTAATGTTTCACAACCATGGATATTAAAGTTTCGTTTTATTCATCAAACAAGCGAGTTACATTGTCTTTAAACAAGAAATAAAGAGTACATAACATAATTTAACTAGTTCTTGTCTCGTTTTAAGTCACTAAGGCACAGGTCCGCCTAAGTATGTCTTGATAAGTCCTATGCATCATCTTCTGAAAACACATGTGAAAATAGGTACGTCAGCATAAAAATTCCTGTGAGATACATAGGTTTTGTGAAAACAGAATTCATGACTTATGTTTGAGAAAATGTTTAGTCATGAACCTGGTAATTTGCTTTGTCTTGTAAATCATTTGAAAAACGATAAGATCAGATGATATGTATAAATAAATGTAAGGTTAAATGAATAACCATGTAAAAAATGAGTTTGTATAAGATCAGTTGTTTGTAAATCAATGTCTTGTGAAAAGTATGTTATTTGTATAAAATGTTATATGTCTCAAATTGAAATGATTCAAATAACGCTACGACATGTAATACCATACAAACACTTATATATAGGAAGTACCAGCGGCGTATCCACCATGCTTGTATCATATTACACACGCCTCGTTACTTAATCACTTACTCAAACCAAACCACCAAGATGTAATGTTTAACAATTGTAGAGATGTTTATGTATAGTCAAATGTCTATTGTCAAATGTAAATCATGTCAACAGATACAAACGGTTCACACGGTTCAACAGTCACAAACGGTTCACACGGTTCAACAGTTACAAACGGTTCATATAATCAAATGGTTACGACGGTTCACATAGTCAAACGGTTACAACGGTTCAAAATGTAGTATAATGTGTTCATATGCTGGATGAGCATATGTAACAGAAATGCAATGTAAAACAATGTACTAAGTATGCACACAATGGATATACATAGCATGAAATGTAATGTAGAAAGATGTACTAAGTACGCACACAATGGGCATACATAGCATGAAATGAAATGTAATGTAGAACGATGTACTAAGTACGCACACAATGGGCATACATAGCATGTAATGTAAAACGATGTACTATGTACGCACACAATGGGCATACATAGCATGAAATGTAATGAAGAAAGATGTACTAAGTACGCACACAATGGGCATACATAGCATGTAATGTAAAACGATGTACTATAATGTACTAACGAACATAGCAGGTATATGATGTGAAAGCATGTAAAGCATGAAAGTAACAAGTAGGCACATGTGTTTCACCCCAAAACAGTTTGAAAACAGTAAAAGAAGGGTTCTATGTACTCACCTGAGATTGCTCAGAAGTCCTAAGATAACCACCAAGCAATGCTAGAGATCACGGAATCAAACGGCACCAATATAGGTAACTACGTTAATTAACCGGACCTAAATCGGAGGATCGGATAGAATGAGGGTTCGTAAACCAAATGAGTATGAAAACTCATGTAGTATGGTTCAACAAAGCCTACATTCTAAATGAAACCTAACCTAAGTGCTTACGACCCATTACGACCCGTTTAGGTAGCTTATGCTACTTTAACGCGTCGTTCGCGTGAAACGCGTTCGGATCGCCTAACTAGTCCTATGACAAGTGTTATATGCCTAAACATGTTACATAATCAGTTATGTGACAAAAGTTTAGGTTACATATGCTTAATTACCAATTATACATGAAAAGGGTATTCTGGTAATTTACCTAAGGCATATAAACTACCTATCATACAACTACTTAACGAAGCGACCATAAGGTATAACCTCGGAAGGTTATTCCCTATATACTATGGTCACCTAAAGTATTTGGTCGGATCCTAATGATCGACCAAATGGGTCGGGTTCGAAGGTATAAGCGATTTATTAGATCGCTTACCCTTACAACCTTAGACAACGTGGTAATCAGTATGCATAGTCCCAAGGGACTATAACCATCGTGATTACAATCACGTTGCGAAGTTCAAACGAACTTCGCATTGACCATAAACTGGTCAACGCAGAAAGTCAAACAAAGTTTGACTTTCAGACTCGAAAAGCAGTAAAAGAACGAAAGAATACTTACGAAGGGTCCCCGAATGCTAATCTAGATCACAATAACTCAGGTATGAAACAATGGTTCCAACTTAGAGTCATTTAGATCAGATTCTAGTGGGTTTTGAAGCAAATGGGGGTGGGGTATTTATAGTATTCGGGTAACCGTTAAGATCGTTTCATGGAAACCGTGCTCGAATCTAAGGCGTACACTTGTCGGAAGGTTATGGAACCCAAATTTGCCACTCACCATAGGGTATCAACATGTGGCAAAGAGTTAGGGAGTGGACGACAGCTGTAAACAGGCTATTCGGAAGGTTCTGGCAACCCCTTACGGACCGTAAGGATAAGGCTTACGGTCCGTAAGCCTTTAACTTTGGCAGAATTGCATTTTTGGTCCCTGTAGTGTATTCAGCCCATTTCCGGCGCGTTTAAGGCCCGTTAACCCCATTTCAAAGCTCTAAAATGAAGTTAAAGTATAGGGAACTTAAAATGTGCGCAAAAATATCTCGGGTGTCGGTTCGTTTGGCCGTACGATCGCTTAATTACGACGGAATGCGCATAAGCGCGAAAAACGATCCAAATTGCGCGACGAATGGATTTTTCTCATGCCAAACACTAAAGCATAATATAGCCATGCTTAAATAAATTTTTGGATGTCCGGATGTATTCAGAACGTAAGTTATGCGCGAAAATGCAAACTTGTGCACTTTTTGACACTTTTAGTCCCTGAATGACCCAAAAGTTTATTTTAGCATACCGAACACCTCAAAGCCTATTTATAAGCTATGTAAAGGATATTTATGGTATGTTTAACTTATGGTCATGTTCCGGAATGTCTGTTACAGTTCAAATTGGCATACTTTCGCAGTTTGTCAAGTTTAGTCTCTGCAAGCGACTTAACTTGTTTTTGCCATACCAAAGCCTTCAAAACTTAATTCTAAGTTATGTAAAGGTTATTTCAGGTATGTTAAGCCTATTTCACTATTCCAGAGTGTTCGTTGCATTAAACTGGTTATATTTACGCATCAGTGCGCGTGTAACCTTCCAGAAAGCGATTTAGAGCTTGAAATCGAACAAGAGTGTATATGTGCAAAAGATACACGTATTTATACAAGTCCAAAGTATGAAATACAATATTTCATTGGTTTAGCATTTGTTTGATGGTCGCGGTAACACAGGTGTCACAGTCTCCCCTACTTTAGGAAATTTCGTCCCGAAATTAATTCGTAGGAGTCTGTCTGTGACTTTGTGTCAAATAGTCATCAAAGATATGTAAAGAATAATCTGGTTATTTTCCTCAACGGATATTTTTTTAGAAGCGAAAATGAACGAACAGAGTCATTTTCTTCAACGGGTT
Organism: Helianthus tuberosus; assembly: GCA_030545235.1. Taxonomy (NCBI): domain Eukaryota; kingdom Viridiplantae; phylum Streptophyta; class Magnoliopsida; order Asterales; family Asteraceae; genus Helianthus; species Helianthus tuberosus. The sequence goes on from JARYGA010025098.1 coordinate 19,771, forward strand.
CTTCGGAAATGGAAAATAAAGGAATTAACTAAACGGATATACATTTCCCTCAACGGATATTCTTCAGAAGTGAAAATGAATGGATGATTCATTCTTCCTCAACGGGTTCTTCGTCAGAAACGGGAATGAAGGAATAATCCACGGATATTCATTTCTCTCAACGGATATTCTTCAGAACGAAAATGAACAAACGGGGTCATTTTCCTCAACGGTTATTCTTCAGAATTTGAAATGAAAGAATAATCAACGGATATTCATTTCCTCAACGGATAATCTTCAGAAACGAAAATGAACTAACGGAGTCATTTTCAACGGTTGCTTCCTCAGAGTTGGAAATGAAGGATTACACAACGGATATTCATTTCCTCAACGGATAAATCTTCAGAAACGAAAATGAACTAACGGAGTCATTTTCAACGGTTGCTTCCTCAGAGTTGGAAATGAAGGATTACATAACGGATATTCATTTCCTCAACGGATAAATCTTCAGAAACGAAAATGAACTAACGGAGTCATTTTCCTCAACGGGTGTTCTTCAGAATTGGAAATGAAGGATAAACGGATAATCATTCCCTCAACGGATATTCTTCAGAAGTGAAAAATGAATAGCTAGTTCATTTTTCCTTAACGGATGCTTCATCAGAATTGGAAATGAATAGGGTTAACTCTAGATACATGATAGAACTTGCTGTGATTTCTGTGCACTAAATTCCATAATTATGTATGCATCCATAATTACGTAATTCCTTGCACAGTCCGCACAGTTCGTTTTGTAATGTTGTGGGGAAGGATATAAAACTTGTGATGACGGTGACTAGACTACCATAGGGTCCTTTTAATTAGATCAACAGAGGATCTTCTTAATTAGGCCACTAAGGAGTCCTTTCAGCTATATCATCACATGATATCCCTGACCAGATTTTTGGATCAATCTGTTTAACTAGACCACTAAAGGGGTCTAATTATGAAGTAGTACTTTATAATCCAAGGGACTTATCTACAACGTAGAAGTCCATTAAGGATTTTAGGTAGTACCTTTGGGTATCCTACTGTGAATCTCTTGCACAAGGATATGTAAGATTCTACGAGGATTTGGATAACATAATCTGGATCACACGACACATAAAAGGGAACACATAAGCACATAAGCACATAATTGTTTAATTGTTATCATCTTGTTATTGATTGCTATTAACTTGGAGCCTCGTACGTCGTTTCTCTTGGAAGAAACGGGTACTTAGGATTTTCCGTGGAAAACGCAAGAGATCATACAATGGAAGAAATTTGGGGGTAGTCTGTTCTTCAAGGAATACGGTTTCTTGATTGTCGGTATTGTAGGGGATATGTTTATACATGCAACTACATAAACATATTGAAATGTAAATGAAAGATTTATTTATAAACAACAATAACAACAAATGTTTCATAGATCGTGATAACAAAAGAAAATAATACACAAGGCTCGATTATTTTTTAAGCGGCGTTATCTTCTGTCGGTCAGATACTCATCCCTGCGCTGGATTTGCATTAGCAAGTCTTGGGCAATTCCTACGAAAATGGCCCATCTCGCCACAGTTGTAGCAAGACCCCGGTGGAAAACGAGCTTGAGCAGGATTGTTGTTAATTTGATTTGGTGCTGCTGCTGTTGGGCAAACCCTCGCTGTATGACCTATAAGTCCGCAAACTTGGCATGTGTGGCACTTCACACCAGCATGATGATGTAGGCCACATTGGTTGCACAAGGGTGCAGTTCCGTTGTAGGGTTTCCTGGCAGGGGGTTGAGCTGGTTGGTTGGGGACGGCTTGATCATTGTGAGTAACCATGGAGAAATTCTGAGAAGCCTTTTGCTTCTTTGACTTCTTAGAGGATCCAGTCTGTTCATCCATGGTCTTTGATTCCTCGATTGGTTTCGATTCCTCGACCAGTTTCTTGTCACCCTTTCGGAAAAGCTTACGTTTCCTGATCTGAGATTTAGTCAAGGTTGCAGATAGCTCAATGGCTTGCCTAACAGTAGTAGGGTTGCTACCAGTCACAATGTCTTGTATTGAGTCAGGGAGGCCATCAATGTACTTTTCGATTGCCTTATCCAAAGGCGTGACCATGTTTGGGCATAACAGACTTAACTCCTCATAACGGTCCGTGTAGGCTCGATGCTCACCGCTATCCTGCTTCAAATTGTCGAATTCCCTTTCCAAGGCCCTGATCTCGTGACGAGGACAAAACTCCTTCATCATGAGAGCCCTAAGTTCAGCCCATGTCTGTGCTAGAGCAACTTCTGCACCACGATCTCTCATAACCCCGTTCCACCACGTAAGGGCCCTCTTCTGGAACACACTCGTAGAAAACTCGACCTTGCGATTGTCAGGACACTGCACATGGCGGAAAGTATTCTCAATGCTCTCGAACCATTGAAGAAGCCCAGTCGCTCCCTCAGAACCACTAAACTTGAGTGGTTTAGCCGAGTTAAAACTCTTGAAATTGCATGGACCATTGTTGTTGTTGTTGGCTTGGTTCCATTGAGCAAAGAGGTTTGGGAATTGAGCAGCCATTTGCTGCGCAATAATTTATGCCAGTTCGGCAGTCGCTATCTGGTTTTCGCGTCGAGGAGGCATTTTAAAAGAGGAAACATGAAAGGAAACGAGTGAGAGAATTAGACGAAAAGAATGAGATGAAACAAATCTGATGAAAGCAATGATAGTGGTCATTTGTTTGTTACTACGAAGCAACAAACGACCCTGGTGATTAATCAAAGTAAATAGGTCAAAAATAATGTATTGCGAAGACATGCTCGCCTATAAGTGGACACTCATCCCAAGAATTCCCAGGTAAGCACAACTGGTCTCGCGTCTGATGAGATATATACGAAGTGCTTGCCTAGACAGAAAACCCAGAATACAGGCATTCACCCTTCCAGTTTGCACGTGTTCACATTATTTAAAACCCAAAACCTTGACGAGATTTTGAAAACTCAAAGGGGTTCAAAACCATATAACAGAGGGTTCAAAACCTTACAATAGAGGGTTCAAAACCTAGTAATCAATCATCCTAGAACAGATGATTAGTTTTCAAAGCGGTTTTGAAATTTATGTTCTTGTTGTGGTCGTCGCCTAAGGATAGGTGACGGTATTTTTTTATGACTAAACGCAAGTAAACTCGCGTTAGGATCCTAGAAAGGTTATAGACTAGGTCAAAGCATTACTAATAACCTAATTCCCTATAACCATTAGCTCTGATACCAACTTTTCTGTCACACCCCGACCACGTAGGACAACCAAACGTGGCGGAAACGTCGGGGAGTGTTGTAACAGAATTAATGTTTCACAACCATGGATATTAAAGTTTCGTTTTATTCATCAAACAAGCGAGTTACATTGTCTTTAAACAAGAAATAAAGAGTACATAACATAATTTAACTAGTTCTTGTCTCGTTTTAAGTCACTAAGGCACAGGTCCGCCTAAGTATGTCTTGATAAGTCCTATGCATCATCTCCTGAAAACACATGTGAAAATAGGTACGTCAGCATAAAAATGCCTGTGAGATACATAGGTTTTGTGAAAACAGAATTCATGACTTATGTTTGAGAAAATGTTTAGTCATGAACCTGGTAATTTGCTTTGTCTTGTAAATCATTTGAAAAACGATAAGATCAGATTATATGTATAAATAAATGTAAGGTTAAATGAATAACCATGTAAAAAATGAGTTTGTATAAGATCAGTTGTTTGTAAATCAATGTCTTGTGAAAAGTATGTTATTTGTATAAAATGTTATATGTCTCAAATTGAAATGATTCAAATAACGCTACGACATGTAATACCATACAAACACTTATATATAGGAAGTACCAGCGGCGTATCCACCATGCTTGTATCATATTACACACGCCTCGTTACTTAATCACTTACTCAAACCAAACCACCAAGATGTAATGTTTAACAATTGTAGAGATGTTTATGTATAGTCAAATGTCTATTGTCAAATGTAAATCATGTCAACAGATACAAACGGTTCACACGGTTCAACAGTCACAAACGGTTCACACGGTTCAACAGTTACAAACGGTTCATATAATCAAATGGTTACGACGGTTCACATAGTCAAACGGTTACAACGGTTCAAAATGTAGTATAATGTGTTCATATGCTGGATGAGCATATGTAACAGAAATGCAATGTAAAACAATGTACTAAGTATGCACACAATGGATATACATAGCATGAAATGTAATGTAGAAAGATGTACTAAGTACGCACACAATGGGCATACATAGCATGTAATGTAAAACGATGTACTAAGTACGCACACAATGGGCATACATAGCATGAAATGTAATGTAGAACGATGTACTAAGTACGCACACAATGGGCATACATAGCATGTAATGTAAAACGATGTACTATGTACGCACACAATGGGCATACATAGCATGAAATGTAATGAAGAAAGATGTACTAAGTACGCACACAATGGGCATACATAGCATGTAATGTATAATGATGTACTATAATGTACTAACGAACATAGCAGGTATATGATGTGAAAGCATGTAAAGCATGAAAGTAACAAGTAGGCACATGTGTTTCACCCCAAAACAGTTTGAAAACAGTAAAAGAAGGGTTCTATGTACTCACTTGAGATTGCTCAGAAGTCCTAAGATAACCACCAAGCAATGCTAGAGATCACAGAATCAAACGGCACCTATATAGGTAACTACGTTAATTAACCGGACCTAAATCGGAGGATCGGATAGAATGAGGGTTCGTAAACCAAATGAGTATGAAAACTCATGTAGTATGGTTCAACAAAGCCTACATTCTAAATGAAACCTAACCTAAGTGCTTACGACCCATTACGACCCGTTTAGGTAGCTTATGCTACTTTAACGCGTCGTTCGCGTGAAACGCGTTCGGATCGCCTAACTAGTCCTATGACAAGTGTTATATGCCTAAACATGTTACATAATCAGTTATGTGACAAAAGTTTAGGTTACATATGCTTAATTACCAATTATACATGAAAAGGGTATTCTGGTAATTTACCTAAGGCATATAAACTACCTATCATACAACTACTTAACGAAGCGACCATAAGGTATAACCTCGGAAGGTTATTCCCTATATACTATGGTCACCTAAAGTATTTGGTCGGATCCTAATGATCGACCAAATGGGTCGGGTTCGAAGGTATAAGCGATTTATTAGATCCCTTACCCTTACAACCTTAGACAACGTGGTAATCAGTATGCATAGTCCCAAGGGACTATAACCATCGTGATTACAATCACGTTGCGAAGTTCAAACGAACTTCGCACTGACCATAAACTGGTCAACGCAGAAAGTCAAACAAAGTTTGACTTTCAGACTCGAAAAGCAGTAAAAGAACGAAAGAATACTTACGAAGGGTCCCCGAATGCTAATCTAGATCACAATAACTCAGGTATGAAACAATGGTTCCAACTTAGAGTCATTTAGATCAGATTCTAGTGGGTTTTGAAGCAAATGGGGGTGGGGTATTTATAGTATTCGGGTAACCGTTAAGATCGTTTCATGGAAACCGTGCTCGAATCTAAGGCGTACACTTGTCGGAAGGTTATGGAACCCAAATTTGCCACTCACCATAGGGTATCAACATGTGGCAAAGAGTTAGGGAGTGGACGACAGCTGTAAACAGGCTGTTCGGAAGGTTCTGATGTTCTGGCAACCCCTTACGGACCGTAAGGATAAGCGCGAAAAACGATCCAAATTGCGATGTTCGCTTAATTACGACGGAATGCGCATAAGCGCGAAAAACGATCCAAATTGCGCGACGAATGGATTTTTCTCATGCCAAACACTAAAGCATAATATAGTCATGCTTACATAAATTTTTGGATGTCCGGATGTATTCAGAACGTAAGTTATGCGCGAAAATGCAAACTTGTGCACTTTTTGACACTTTTAGTCCCTGAATGACCCAAAAGTTTATTTTAGCATACCGAACACCTCAAAGCCTATTTCTAAGCTATGTAAAGGATATTTATGGTATGTTTAACTTATGGTCATGTTCCGGAATGTCTGTTACAGTTCAAATTGGCATACTTTCGCAGTTTGTCAAGTTTAGTCCCTGCAAGCGATTTAACTTGTTTTTGCCATACCAAAGCCTTCAAAACTTAATTCTAAGTTATGTAAAGGTTATTTAAGGTATGTTAAGCCTATTTCACTATTCCGGAGTGTTCGTTGCATTAAACTGGTTATATTTACGCATCAGTGCGCGTGTAACCTTCCAGAAAGCGATTTAGAGCTTGAAATCGAACAAGAGTTGATATGTGCAAAAGATACACATATTTATACAAGTCCAAAGTATGAAATACAATATTTCATTAGTTTGGCATTTGTTTGATGGTCGCGGTAACACAGGTGTCACAGATGAGGGGGTTTTTAGAAGTTGAAAAAAAAAAGGAATCGGCTAGAACCATGAGACTGAAGACGGTAAGCAATAGGAAGATCCTCGATACAATGATCGGGAATATGATGGGTCTTGATCTGGTCCAGTACCACCAAAACTCGCCAAACCATCAGCATAGTCTGGGCGAAACTGGGACCAGTGAGATGAAAGAAACATATGATAAAATCTGGAAAATGGTATCGAAGTCCTATGGAAAAGGGGTAAGCCAAGAAAAAAATCCATTCATCAAAAGACATGTTCGATCGAATATTCCGGTCAAACGGTCGAATGATTGCTCCGACGGGAAAAGCACCAGAGGCTTTCAGAGCGGCGATGTCAGCATTGTCGAAAGAGCAAACTTCTTTCTCAGGCTCCTTAAGGAGGTTTTTCTCCTCAAAGGTCGGAATGGAATCGGCTGTGTGTGATCGTGTTCGACTGGCCATGAGGGAATGGAAGATAAAATAGAGAAAAGAGAAAACAAGAGAGAGAGAGGGATGATACCTGAGAATTCTAGAAATTATGGTGATGAATATCTAAGGAAGTTGAGAAGATATAGGCCTAAGATAGGGTATGATTAGTGAATTTCCCTTGAGAAGTTGCACACTGTCACATCAACCATAGTATCCTATTAATTGTCTCGATCGACGCAAGGAAAGAGAAAAAATATATCCATTTGTATTTGGGATCCCAACTGATATATTTTTGGGGACAATTGTTATGGGTGGAATTCTGAGCCCATATCCTGAAATTATATCTTGACTTGATTATTTCTGATTATGATCAGGATACCGGATAAGGATATTGGTAACATCCTGGTACAGTATCCTGGCAGTTACTAATTATTTACTTGCAGGTCGTGGTTGCAGGATCATAACTTTCTTGTGGACTCTTTCTCCTGAAGACTCGCTCCATTTGGTTGGAAAATAAACGTTGAAGCCGGAAGAATAGGTCATCAACGTTCAGAAAGGAATATTCCGGAGCATCCCTAGTTTATAGGAGAATTTGGTTGATACTTGTAACTATAAATAGGAATGCCAGATTGTAGGAACACGACACTTCACTCTCTGCTCTCGAACTCTTACTTCTTTCTCTAGCAATCATACACTTACACTCATCACTTACAATCGTTGTATTACTTAGTAGCGATCTAAGCATTATCCTGCACTATATATGTTAGGGATAGAATTTCTAAGCATATGGATCACGGATCCTCAAGTGCAGTCAGGATCACGGATCCTCAGTTCAATTTGAATTAAGGATCCTCAGAAGACGTTGCAGGACTAAGGATCCAAGATCCTCATTATTATCCTAATATTAACAATTGTTTCCATCATTTTTAACTTTTTTTACAGGAGTATTCGAATAGGACTTGGTCTAACCGAGATTCTAGGGGAATATGCTTCATTATTCTACACGTACATAAGCTCTTCGACCGTTATGATGATCGTGGGGGACTTGCACCTTTTTCGGATTGTTAGTTAGCTTAGCTAGTTTCTATTTTTAAGGGGGATGACAAGCTTGATTAGATTATTATTAGCAACACACACTACTCTCGAGAACTCTCTGCAAGTTATTGGCGATTATACACTTTTTGCACACTAGTGATCCTTGTACCAAGCTTGTTATCATCCCGATTTGTAAACATTGTTTGTTTAATATACTTGGTGATCGGTAGTTTCCATCACCTGAGGTTTTTTATGCCGGAGATCGTACATTGATCAAGGGCTTTTTCCTCGTATAAATCCTTGTGTTCAACATTCATTTCATTCTTTCATTGTTTATACATTTGATCATATAATCAAGCATCACACCTCACAAAATCGGATTTGGTTACATTATCCTTGTGTGATTTTTGACCAAAACAGTTTGGCGCCCACCGTGGGGCAATTGGTGCTTCAATTCTGAGAAATTTTGTTCATTTCATTCATTTCTCTTCATTTACTTCAACTACATGTCTTCTCAAGCGAAGAACACTTCAAGTTCCATGCCGACGATCACCTCTTCACAGGGCATTCCAACTTTGCCTCCTACACCTTCTGGATCCCAGAAGAATGCTGAGAATGCTGTGAAGAAACAAACCCCCGTTTTCTCAAAACCAACTACTGCTGCTTCTTCTGGTCCTACTAATAATGATCTTTATTCTTTGATTTTGCAGATGAAGGATTACACGCAGCAGCAGGACAGAACTACTGACAGGATCCTTCGAGAGATTGATGAAATCAAGAAATTGAAGAGATCAGCGGAGGATCACTCTCCATTGATGCCTAGATCACTGAATTTTGATTCTCCAGCCATAACCGCCCAGCACTCCACAGCATCAGGCGTTCAATACTAGGGTGGATCATCGAGTATACGCTATGGATCATCGGCAATGACACAGGCTCAAGGATCCTACTTTCAGCCTTCAGGATCCTCTCTTCAGCCTCAAGGATCCTCCTTCCAGCATCAAGGATCCTTCTTTAGTTTTGGAGGATATATGGGAACGCAGACGGTTCAAGGATCCTCATCTCAGGGTCAAGGATCCTCCTCTCAGGTTCAAGGATCCTCATCTCAGGCTCAAGGATCCTCCTCTCAGGTTCAAGGATCCTCATCTCAGGTTCACGGATCCATGGATTATCCTCCAAGACCCCCAGCTTCGGTGTATCAAGGATCCAGCATCTTTCAGGATCAAGGATCCTTAAGGAGTGTACAACCCAGAAGTTCAGAGATTCATTTGGGAGACTTCATACCCATGCAAACTATTGATTCGTCTGGTCCCTCAATCATGCTAGAATCACATAAATATAGATTCACATCAGGAATTCCACCCTTGAATCCATCAGGAGGTAACACTTTAAATACTTCTTATAATACTAACCATGGCTTTATGCAAGATACAGGAATCAACCAAGCTATGGCTAGAGAGTTTCAAAAGCTCAAGGATATGATAGCCAGTGTTCCAGGAGTGGTCAACCCCATTCCAGAAATTCCAGATGGGAGTCACAGGATATCTCGATTTGCACCACCTATTTGTGATCCAGAGATACCAAAGAGGTTTCAAACACCAAACATGAAGTTATATGATGACTCAACTGATCCCGAAGAGCATGTAGCTCAATACAGGGAGAGAAGGAAAATCAACCCCATTCCTGAAAGGTTAAAAGAAGCAGGTCTATGCAAGGGTTTCGGATCCACACTGACAGGATCAACTCTTAAATGGCTGCTAAGTCTTCCCCCTTACTCTATTACTTCATTTGCTAACTTAGTTAATTTGTTTAATAGCCAATTCTCATGTAGTAGAAGATTTGAACGATTAACTAGTGATTTATATAGGGTAACACAAGGTCAAAATGAATCACTTAGGGATTATATAACCAAATTCAGTAGGGAATCCTTAGAAATTCCTAACTTGGATATAGCTACGGTTGTAGAAGCTTTCAAAATGGGTTTACTTAAGGATTCACAGTTCTATGATGGTCTTGTTATGACCCCTTGCAGGAATCTTGATGAAGTAAGAACCAGGGCCCTTAGATTCATCCGATTAGAGGATGATAAAAGGATCCAAGAAAGGTTGTCAGGATCCTCAAAGTAGGAAAAGCAAGGATCCTATTTCAGGAACAACAAGTCCAAATCGTATAACAAGTCTGATAATCAAAATGTGCACGCAGTGGAGCAAGAAGAGGATGATGAAGATTATCCACCCATTTCTGAATATTGCTTTGTTGTTGATAATAATGAACTAATCCTTGCAATGCAGAATCTAGGTAAAAAAGCAAGATGGCCCAGAAAGAGTGATAAGCCAGCTGCTACAAAAGACAAATCCAAATGGTGTGCATATCATGAAGATTTCGGTCATCTCACTGATGAATGCATAGCACTCAGGAAAGAGATTGGTTACTTGTTGAGCAAAGCGCATTTGAAGGAGCTGTTTGGAAGAAAGAAGTCAAGGATCCAGGATCCTGAAAAGGTTCCAGAAAGAGCTCCTGCTCCTCCTGCTAATGCACAAATTATCAACTTCATATCTGGAGGATCAAATATATGTGGCACTTCCTTTTCAGCAGCTAAGAGGCATGCCGAAGAGACAAAGATGGATAATGGGGACAGACCCATTCGAACCACAATCCTTACACAGGAGAAAGTTATATCCTTTGATGAGGATGATCGTGTGGATATTCGAGATCCTCATCATGATGGTCTTGTTATTACTTTTTTTATATCTAACCATTTTGTTCATAGGATTCTCATAGACGGAGGGAGTTCAGTGAACATCATTCAGCTTGATGTCCTCAAGAAAATGAATATCCCTGAATCAGAAATCATCCCAAGATAATCAGTTCTTGTCGGATTCAGTGGAGAAACCAAGAACACATTGGGGGACATTAAACTTCCCATTTACATAGAGGGAGTTAATTCTTTTAAAAAATTTTGTGTTATAGATTGCTTTTCCTGTTGCAATGTTATCCTTGGCAGGCCTTGCATACATGACATGAAAGCGGTTCCATCTACATACCATCAATGTGTGAAACTCCCTACTCCATGGGGTGTGGTGAAGATCGAAAGTGACCAACAAGAAGCTAAAAATTGTTACACTTCATCAATGAAGCCAGCCTCAAGACCCAGGGAACAATAGCAATTAAAGTATCCTCCAAGAGATGTCCTGGAGGCAAGAGTACAAGATGTGAAAGATATACTGATGGATCCTCAGGATCCTGAATCCAAGATTTTCATAGGATCCGGGATCCTCAATGACATTGAACAGGATCTAGTATCCTTCCTAAAGAGAAGAAAAACTACCTTTGCCTGGAAGCATGAGGACATGACAGGTATTTCCAAAGAAATTATCACTCATAAACTTGGCATTGATAGGTCATTCAAACCCATACATCAAAAAAGGAGAAAGTTTGCACCTGAGAGGAATGCCATCATCCAGGAGGAGGTAGATAAACTACTCAGAGCAGGTATGATTAGAGAGGTTAAGTATCCAAGATGGTTAGCCAATGTGGTTGTTGTTCAAAAGAAAAATGGAAAATGGAGGGTATGTGTCGATTTTACTGATTTAAACAAGGCATGTCCCAAGGATCCTTTCCCATTACCCCACATTGACTCCATGGTGGATGCTACCGCGGGTCATGAGTTGTTGACTTTCATGGATGCTTCATCTGGATTTCAACAAATTCAGATGGAACTATCTGATCAATAGGATACAACCTTTATGACCCCTACTGGTATCTATTGTTATATAGCTATGCCATTTGGACTAAGAAATGCAGGTGCTACCTACCAAAGGCTAGTTAATATGATGTTTAAAGAACAAATTGGACACACAACGGAAGTCTATATTGATGACATGGTGGTTAAGTCCAAGAAAGCTGAGGATCACCTTAGGGATTTGGAGGAAGCATTTGATATCCTTGATAAATACAATATGAAATTGAATCCTTCCAAGTGCCACTTTGGTGTAAAAGCTGGCAAGTTTCTAGGGTATATGGTGACAAAAAGAGCCATAGAGGCAAGTCCAGAGCAAATCAAGGCGATTGTGAATATCAAGTCTCCTGCAAATGCCATGGATGTGCAAAGATTGATAGGAAGGATCGCAGCCTTGAATAGGTTCATCTCAAAATCGTCAGAAAAATGCAAGGAATTCTATGACATTTTGAGAAAGAAAAAGAAATTTGAGTGGACTGAAAAGCATGAGAATGCTCTCAAGGCCTTTAAGAATTACCTATCCTCAGCCCTAGCATTAATGAAACCAGAAAAATGGGATATATTATCCTTATATTTGGCAGTCTCTTCTAAGGCAGTAAGTGCAGTCCTTGTTAAGGATCATGAAGGTACACAACATCCTGTATATTATGTAAGTAAAAGTTTGCTTGATGCTGAATCCAGGTATTCTCATTTAGAAAAAAACTTATCATTGCTTTAATTATGGCATCTACTAAACTACGCCATTATTTTGAAACTCATGCTATTATTGTTAAAACTAACTTTCCAATTAAGAATGTTCTCAGGAAACCTGAAATGCCAGGAAGGATGGCAAAATGGGCAGTCAAGCTCAGTGCTTATGATATCAGATATGAACCAAGAACTGCCAATAAATCTCAGGCCTTGGCTGACTTTGTGGCTGATTTCAGTAGTGATCTACAAAGGGAAGCTGAATTGGAAGTTCAACAATTTGAAGAAACTAAGGATCCTTGGATACTCTTCACAGATGGAGCCTCTAATGTCAAAGGAACTGGACTAGGCACACTACTAAAATCGCCATAGGGGGACATAATACCCCACTCAATTGCTTGTGAGTTTCAAACTACTAACAATGAGGCTGAATATGAAGCCTTAATAGCTGGTTTGCAAATTGCCAAGCATATGAGGATCAGGTATCTTGAGGTACATGTAGATTATTTATTAATCACTAACCACTTTAATGGTTCTTATGCTGTTAAAGGTGAAAGACTAATCAAATATCTT
>JARYGA010025099.1:0-49462 GCA_030545235.1 Helianthus tuberosus
TCAATTTACAGTTTTGCAATTAGTTTTGTTTTTCTCCTCTCAGCCAAATTACGATTTTGCCCTCAATTTAAATTTACATTTTTGCCATCATTTTTCTTTGCTTTGCTGTTTTTTTTTTTGTCATTTTCCGTTTTATGTATATATTATAGCTATTATTACGCGGAACTGTTAAGAAAAATTTTCGCAATTCAGTTGGTTGTATGAACATTCAAATATAGTGAGTGTCTTGGGTTCGAAGCCCTTCATGGAAAAGAAATTTTTTTATTACCTGCTGCCACATAGAAGTTTGAGTAAATTGTTTCATTTACTATTTTTTTTTCTTTGTCTATTATTCTTAATAATATTTTCCGTGATTTATTACTTCTTCTTTTTTCACTTTTATGTTGTTTTCTCTGCTTCTAAATTTGTAATTTTTATAATCAACCGGTACGGTACCGGTATTTACGGGTAAAACACCGGTAAGTAACGATACCGTATCGGTACCGGTACTGAACCGGTGTATTCGGTACCGGTATCACTTTTCCTCGTTTTCCAGTACCGGTACCGGTTCGGTATCGAACGGGTACCGTGCTCATCCCGTTACAAAACGAAACAAATCGATAACGTTCGAATTCTCCGCCACGTAGCGCGGGGAATTTCACTAGTATTAATTACTGAGAATAAGAAAACTCATGAAATGTTAAAATTGTAAGGAAGCTCCATGAAAACACTTTGAGACCTGGTCGCACAATTGAAACCCAGCCGCACACCTCATTGGGCTGAAATACGCTCATGGGCCGCTTGGTCAACATGGAATCACACATGATATTGGGCCATGCACTGAGCTTGTGTCACACCCCAACCGATGGCGGAATCATCGGGGCGCGACACTAGGCGAATCAGATTGCTCAAGAGAATCCATAACAACTATATTGCGATAATATTTAATACATTCGTTATCCCATACTAACAAATAATACAATCACATAAGTTATCACAGATTTCTTGTCCTCTCGAACAATACAAATCCGACAACCTAGATTTTAGTTGAGTTTCTAGACTTCCTAGCTTGATTTGATATAGCCTGCGATCTAACCTGCAACATACGTTAAAATATCTGTCAATACAAAAGTATTGGCGAGTATACAGGTTTGATATGTATAGCATAATAGATAAAAGTGTAGCGAATTTCCATATGCATAAACGTAACACACGACATATACACTCACAAAGCTGATACTACCAACTAAGTCCTCGATGCTCGAATATGCGATGGCAAACTAGACCCCGTCGGGCGCAATAAGACTATACTAGTCGTGGTGGGACGTCGCGAGTATAAGCCCTAGCACATATGCAACTAGCATCACGTATATCTATGCATAACAGTTATTCGCAAGTGATAATTCGATTGATTGAGTAATTCGTTTAATAAGTTCGATTTGTTAGAAACGTATGTTACACCCAAAAAGCGATTAAAAGGGTTCAAGTATACTCACAGTGCGTATTTAGCGAGAATACAACTTGATTGGATCGGTTACGGGTATGTCTGCGTTAAATCATTGAAGGATATAGTAAACGATGTACGGTTAAGCGAGAATAGCATCGAAAAGTTACTTATCCGGTCGGATGGTGCTCATCCGTTCGGATGGGCTCATCCGATCGGATGACACATGGGTCGGATGGGCTGGTCCGGTCGGATGGCAGTGGTTCGATCGGATGGCCTCCGGTTCGATCGGACGGCCTGCTGTCCGGTCGGATGGCCTACTGTCCGATCGGATGGCAGCCTGTCCGATCGACTGGGCTGTTGTCCGATTGGCTGGCAGCCTGTCCGATCGACTGGGCTGCTGTCCGATCGGCTGGCAGCCTATCCAACTGATATTCGACTAATTTTGACGGTTTTTCAGCGGTTTTGATTGGGACGGTGTTCCTTCAGGCTAAACAACCGAAATTCCATCAATTCTGACCCGTTCTAACGGCCGGGAACCACCCCGTTCCATCAGATCTGGCCGTTCTTGATGGCTCTTCTCAAGTTTAACCCGAAATCACACACACTATGGCTAGGTTAACTTAGGTTTGGTGAGATTCGTTATAAAACAGGTGAAATTACTTAGATCCGAGCTGTTTATGGTAAGGATGAGGTCACACTTTGAAGTTTATGTGAACTTAGGGTGACATCATCCTCAAGGCACCTTAAATCCTTGGTAATCACACAACTTCTTGATTAGAAAAGCATAGATTTAGACTTGATTTATGTAAAAACGTATGGAAATCACTCAGATCTGAGATGTTCTTGCATAGGATGACCTTACCCTTGAAGTTCATAAGAACTTCATGGTGACATCACCCTAGAATGCCCAAGATCCAGAGATTCCACGGTTAAAAGTGGAGATTTAAAAGGTAGAAGGGTGTAGAATTAGTTATAGATCAAGGAAGTACAAGATTTGAGTTAAAAACTTACAAGAATCGTGAGAAATCGAGAGATAAAGGGGGTTGGAACTTCTGGTCGGGCAGCAACAGTGAAAACAAGTGTGTTTGGGGTGAATGAGGGGTATTTATAGGCAAGGAGGAAGGAAAGGAGGGCAGGTTGGCCAAGATCGGACGGCCCGTTCGATCGGCCGGCATGACCGTCCGATCGGTTGGACCATCCGATCGGTCGGACCATGTATGTCCGATCGGTTGGACCATGTTTGTCCGATCGGTTGGCCCATCCGATCGGTTGGTCCAGCCGTTCGGCTGGCCCATCCGTACGGAGGCCTCTCGTTCCTCGTTTTTGGTGCGTTGCGATATTTTGGGCCACATTTTCCTATATTTTTATTATCATTTATTTATCTATTATAATTAATCACAAAAGGGTCGTATATACGTATTCATATTCCACAGTTTCGATATAACAAACGGTTTTTGATTCGAGTATGCGATTATTAACGACGTTTCACGGCCATCAAGGAGGGTAGTATAGGTCCTTTCTTGATATTGACGTGGATGTTATTGTGTGTTGTGCCACAATGACTTACGGGGTACCGTTCACTCGTGTTGTCATCATCGTCACGACGACTGGAGCTGTAGCACTCACCCGAGAGTCTTTGTTAGCGTTAATTGTTTACGTTTCGACACATCACGGCCACCGAGGAGGGTAGAATAGGTCCTCACTCAATGTCATCGTGAGTGTTAGTGTATACGATATAGTGTAGTATAGTGTTAATATATTGCGAAAATATGCGATTATCCTTCGAGTAGCGATCGATGTATGCGATATAGTTACATTATGATCCGAATCTCTGGTGCTAGGCGTAACGAGTATATCGAGTAGTAACAACGCACGAAAGTGCGGGTTGTTACAGTCTCCCCTGCTTTAGGAAATTTCGTCCCGAAATTAATCCAACAGGTAGACCTTTGAGAGTTGATCCTGCGTAAGTAGCGATACAGCGAGCGATTTGACCGTAAGTTGACAAGCGAGAGCGTTTTGAATAAAAGAGATTGATTGCGATAACGAGATGGCGATGTAAAGACAGAAGTAATATTCTACAAGTTGGCGTTCCACGGTGAAGAATTTGTTAGTTCGATGCGATTGAAATCTTTAAAGGGGTTGAAAAGGTTTTCTCATGGCGTAGGATTAACTGAGTTGATCGTTTAACTAATCGTTACAAGAAACGTTCGTTTGTAGATATTCAAGAGGAAATTCGGATGAAAATCTTGAAAAATTTTCCTTTTAACGTGTGGTCAACTGAGTCGATGTTAACCAACGTTGCAAGGGAGTTTAAGTTTTAAACATTTTAAGGAATTCGAAAATGAAAACTGGGGTTACGAAAACTCTCCTATGGCATGGGTTCAAGCTGAACTCGATGTCGAACCAATGTCTTAAGAAGGATTTCGTTTGGATGTTGTAAAAGCTTTAAGGAAAACTTGGACTTATGAAACTCTTCTCGGACATGGAGTTAAGCTGATTCGATGTTATCTCCACGTTGTGAGAAAATTTCACTTGTCCATCGGTTTTAAATCAATTTTTTTTTCTTTTTTTTTTATAAAAACAAGTTTTAATAGTACAAAAGGTAGTTGATCACCGAGCCCCACTTGGCACTTTCCCACGAAACTTTGTTAATATGCCTAAAACACTTATATATAGGAAGTACCAGCGGCGTATCCACCATGCTTTACCCATATTACTTCTGTTTCATGAGGCGGTGTCAGGTGTGCCGATATGACACGGATAGAATTTGCGCTTACTCGGCCCAATCGATAGGAGGTCGGACCGAGTATAGGGTAGAATCGAATAGGTTGAACCGGCGAGTTGGATTGCGAATGTAGCCGTAGCAGCGTGAGTGAGTAGCCTGATGACACAAAACATTTATGTGTTGTGTCTGGGTAGGCGTCAAGCGACAAGCGATAAGCGAATAGCGCGTTTTCGATTAGATTCCACATTAAACCCACATGGCACGTTTCCACGAGAGGTTGCTAACATGGTGAAACACCACGTTTAACCGGGTTAGTTTCGCCTCATGAAGCAGTGTCATGTGTGCTAATGCCACACAGACTGCGATGAACACCAAGCGAGCGATAAGCGGTACGCGGTACGCGAATTAAGCGGTAGACTATACACGATAAGTGTGACAACTCGAAATTTAGAACCTTTCATTGTATCTCGATGTTACATGCTTGAACGTTACGTGACTAATTGACTTGTTGGTTTAATGAATGGTATAAGTGAATTTATGTGATTATGTGTTATGCTTGTATGTATGCGTGTGATTATGTGAACCGAGACATAAGGACCCGACTCGAGACCATGCGGTCTCGAGTGAACAGTGCAACAGTTGGGCCGGTTGGGCCATGCACCTCCCTTAACTCACCCGAAAGCCCATTAGGGTGCACTAACTTGGAACTAGTATTTAACCCATGTGGATGGCAAACCTTGCCATTTTTGGGCAACCAACATTCCCTCACACTCTCCTACACACACACTCCTACATCCTCTCTCTCTAAAACCCTAGAGATCAAACATCACCTCCCCTCTCATTTCTCTCGGATCAATCGGCATCAACAAGGACTCGGTCAAGCTCATCATCAACACTCGGACACCCCATTTTATTCATCTTCTTTACCATCTCGGTGCCTTTCACAATCGGTTAGTGTTTCTAGATACTCACTAGGTGTTTATGTGATTAATGATGCTACTTGCCTTGATGAATAGCATGATGATGTTCTTGTGAGTCGGATGTGTATGATGATGATAATCGGTTAACATGTCTTGATTTCGGATATATTGCATGATGAGTTAATGATATCTTGGGTTTGAATGTGGTTTAAACCATTAGTTGTTAATGTTCATGAAATCGGCTTGTATATGCGTATTAGATAATGTCCATGTTAATCGGATTGTATACTCTTATGCTAAGAATCGAATGCTTGTTAAAAGGCTGCATATATGTGGAAATCGGATTAGTTGTTTGAGTGTTTTGATTGTTGTTCATGTTATGATCATGTTAAAGTTCATGGAGATTGATACTAAAAACCCTAAAATGAAGAACATGATGAATATGTGAAGAACTTGTTGAATGTGATATGGATATTTGAAAATTGATATGTTTGATCCATTTTAGTTAATTATTAGACAACAAAACATGTTTGTATGGATAGTACACTGTTGCATGAAATCGGATTTCCATTGGATAGTACAATTTCCGGCTATTAACAGGTGTGCCTGTCGAGACCTTCTGTCTCGACTCGAGACCACATAGATGACAACTCGAGATCCACGGTTGCGACACAGCTTGCGAGTCGAGAACCTCTAGTCTCGACTCGAGACCATGCATTATCAGCATACAAACATCATGACTCGAGACCATGGTTACGAGTCCGGTTACGACTCGAGACCAATACATGCATGACCCGAGACCTCCTTAGTTGCGACTCGAGAACTTGTAGGCTACAACTCGAGACCGCACAGTCTCGACTAGAGACCGCACAGTCTCGACTCGAGACCATATACATGTGCACGCTGTTTGGACTTGCACACTGCCATGGGCCTAAGTCATTGGGCCGAATATATGGACTGTACGTGTATTACTAATTGTGTATGTTGTACACTGTTGATTGGACTGCCATGAATAATACTTGTATGCAATGTGCTAGTATACGTGTAGAAACATACGTGCACTACTTGGTTACGAACCTGACGTGAATGGTATCTATGTTAGGACGTAGTTGACCACTTACAACTTGATTGACCTTTCTGTGTATCTGCCGAGCAAACCAAAGTGAGTTCACACCCTCTACAAAGCATGGGATTCCCAGGGGTTGGGAATGGGGTTAAGGAACATGGGTTCCTCGTCCTCCTTGGGTAGGACAGCATCGGTTCAGGAATGTAATTCCTCGTCCTCATGGACAGATAACTCGTACTAGACCAAAACTCTATCACGAAGTCCCTCCTTTTTATATCGACTTAATCGTCGGGCCAATGGCGAGCGGGTCATTAGTTAGATAGCGCTATTTAGGTCTGAAAAACCTCACACCGTGCCGCAGAGGACGGGCGTGAACTAATGGATCTGGGGCACGTCAATGCTGGTAGACATTGACAGTTTCAGGGCACATAAACATGACTACAGTCAGCAGTCGATATGGTAACGAGTCTAGTGTATACATGGGGTAGCCCCCACGGCCGAAATGCCAGATAACTAACAAGGGGTAGCCCCCACGGCTGGATTGCCAGAGTAACCGGGAATAAACAAGTCACGTTTTCAACTATGGGGTAACCCCCACGGTAGGATGCCAGATAAAGGAAACTGTTTTCGAAACAACTTAAAACGAACACCCAACTGTGAACTCACTCAACTTGTTGTTGACTCGTTACTACATGCTTTGCAGGTCAATAGGTGCTTAGCTGGAGCTTGCATGGAGGAGGGTCGTTGTGGGACATGGACAGATGTGTGCCATGTTAAACTTTGAAACAATTAAACTTATGTTATGGTTTTAAACATTATGCTTCCGCTTGCAACTTAACTATGTTTTGTTTGGACACCAATTGTATTGGTTGGACTTTTATAATCACTTACATGCTTGTTCAAAATGATTGGTGGTTGGATCCTGGTCAGTCACGCCTCCAAGCGGTAGTATTCCGCAGGTGGATTTTTTGGGGTGTGACAGATTGGTATCAGAGCCATTGGTTATAGTGAACTTGGTTTTAATAAGGGGGAAAAAGTTTTATTAAAATCAGACTATAACCTGTACGGTGCTCTACGATCCACAACGACGCTTCACTCCACATGCAAGGCTCGACATTCTAGGTGATATGATCTATGTATGTATTGCCTACTTGTTAGTTACATAGTACATTGCTCATGGTATGCTTGGTTGGTATAACTACTGTTGCTTGAACACGTGTGTGCTTACTCTCTTCTGACATCGCATTTTCGCGAATCCCTTTCTCACTCACGTTCCTCTTGATATGAAGATCATGTCTGGACGCGTTAACATGACACAAGCCCAGTTGGCGGCTCTGATTAACGAACGAGTTGCTGCGGCACTCGCAGGAGGTATATCCTGCAGCCCAAACTCATCCTAGGATC
Organism: Helianthus tuberosus; assembly: GCA_030545235.1. Taxonomy (NCBI): domain Eukaryota; kingdom Viridiplantae; phylum Streptophyta; class Magnoliopsida; order Asterales; family Asteraceae; genus Helianthus; species Helianthus tuberosus. The sequence goes on from JARYGA010025099.1 coordinate 7,542, forward strand.
TTTAGATCCTACCCTCGTGAACCAACCTTTGTGTTAAACTCTGTCCTTTCTTTCACCCACAACAGGTCAACATGCTCAGCCACCTGTGTGCACCTTCAAAACTTTTATGGACTGCCGACCAACTACTTTTAGCGGCACTGAAGGAGCCGTAGGTCTCCTCCATTGGTTTGAGAAACTCGAGTCAGTTTTCGAAATGTGTGAATGCCCTGAGGCGCGCAGGGTGAAGTATGCTATCGGTACTCTCGAGGGTTTAGCTCTCACATGGTGGAATGCTCAGGTCCAAATGCTGGGGTTGGTTGCTGCTAACGCCACCCCATGGAACAACTTTAAGGAAATGATCAAAGAGGAGTACTGCAATCGTGATGAGATTCACAAACTGGAGGTAGAGTTCTTCAACCTCAAGATGACAGGGTCAGAGATTGAAGCTTATGTGAAGAGATCGAATGAGCTGGCAATTCTGTGTCCTACTATGGTGGATCCTCCCATCAAACGCATTGAACTCTTTCTCAAGGGCTTAGTGCCAGAAATCCAAAGTCATGTGACTTCAGCAAACCTCGCCACCATTCAACAGGTTGTTCAGTTGGCTCACCGTCTCACGGATCAGGCGGTGGAGCAGAACAGGTTACCAAAGCGCATAGGTGCTGCAACTACTTCAGGTGCTCTTAGTGACAACAAACGGAAGTGGGATGGAGCTTCAAACAAGGGTTCGACTTCTGTTCAGTCTCAGTCTCAGCAGAGAAAGACTGAAGACTACAAGAGCCCCAGTCAGCAATCATCTGGTAGTCAAAGTCATGGTGGGTACAAGGGGAATCACCCCAAATGCAACCGTTGCAGCCTACACCACAGCGGGCCATGCACCAGGGGTAACTGTCATCGGTGCAACAAGCCAGGTCACGCTGCAAAGGACTACAGGAGCGTATATCCCGCCAATCAGAATCGTCAGCAAGCTCAACAGAACCAACGCCAGCAGCAGCAGCAAGGTGATAACAAAGGGTGCTTTCAGTGTGGAGCTGAAGGCCATTTCAAGAGGGATTGCCCCCAACTGAACAGGAACCAGAACAACAACAACAACAATAACAACAATCAGGGGAATGGTAACAATGGGAACAACAACAACAATGGAGCCAGGGGGCGGGCGTTCGTGATTGGTCAAGGTGAAGCAAGGAATGACCCCAATGTTGTGGCGGGTAAGTTCCTTCTCGATGACTTTTATGTTACAGTTTTATTTGATTCGGGTGCCGATACTAGCTACATGTCACTAGAAGTTAGCCGAATGCTTAAGCGTATTACAACACCTTTGAACAACAAGCACACTGTAGAGCTAGCAAATGGTAAGAGTTTAGAGGCCACACACGTAGTCAAGGGTTGTAAACTTGTTCTTGCTAACCAGACCTTCTTCATCAACCTTATTCCTATCGTCTTGGGTAGTTTCGACGTTGTCATTGGGATGGATTGGTTATCCCACCACCGAGCAGAGATCCTTTGCAACGAGAAGATTGTTCGCATTCCTAATTCCGGTAATGAACCTCTCATGATTCGTGGCGACAAGAGGAGTGCTGTTGAGAACATCATCTCTCTCCTTAAGGCCCAGAAGTGCTTGCGAAAGGGCCACACTGCCGTTTTGGCTCTCGTTACTGACACCTCGAAGAAAGAGAAGAAGATAGAAGATTTTCCAATTGTGCGCGACTATCCTGAGGTATTTCCTGAAGAATTACCTGGCCTTCCGCCTCATCGCCAAGTTGAGTTTTAGATTGAACTAGCTCCTGGAGCTGCGCCTATAGTTCGTGCACCTTATCGTTTAGCTCCATCAGAGTTGGAAGAACTCTCTACGCAACTACAAGAACTCTTGGATAAGGGTTTCATTCGTCCTAGCTCATCGCCCTGGGGAGCTCCAGTGCTATTTGTGAAGAAGAAAGACGGTACCTTCAGAATGTGCATCGACTACCGGGAACTCAACAAGGTGACGGTGAAGAATCGTTATCCTCTTCCACGCATTGACGACTTGTTCGACCAGCTGCAAGGGTCGAGCTACTATTCAAAGATCGATTTGAGATCAGGATATCACCAGCTGAGAGTCCGAGAAGAGGACGTCTCTAAAACAGCTTTTAGAACCCGTTATGGACACTATGAGTTTTTGGTCATGCCTTTTGGGCTGACAAACGCACCTGCGATTTTCATGGACTTGATGAATCGAGTGTGCAAGCCTTACCTAGACAAGTTCGTTATAGTCTTCATCGACGACATCCTGATCTATTCCAAGAGTCAGGAGGAACACGAGCGACATCTACGACTTATTTTGGAACTCCTTCGAACAGAACAACTTTATGCAAAGTTCTCGAAATGCGACTTCTGGCTTCGTGAAGTCCATTTCCTAGGCCACGTGGTGAACAAGGATGGGATTCACGTTGATCCATCCAAGGTAGACTCAATTAAGAACTGGCCTGCACCCCGTACACCAACGGAAATTCGCCAATTCTTGGGTTTGGCAGGTTACTACAGGAGGTTCATTAAGGATTTTTCCAAGATTGCACAGCCTCTCACCTCCTTAACACAGAAAGGCGTTGCTTATCGATGGGGAAATGCACAGGAGTTAGCATTTCAGCATTTGAAAGACAGACTTTGCAGCGCACCTATCCTTTCATTGCCAGAGGGCACAGACGACTTCGTGGTCTACTGCGACGCATCAATTCAGGGTCTTGGTTGTGTGTTGATGCAACGAGATAAAGTTATAGCCTACGCCTCACGCCAACTTAAGGTTCATGAGAAGAACTACACTACACACGATTTAGAACTGGGAGCTGTTGTTTTTGCGCTTAAGATATGGAAGCATTACCTGTACGGTACAAAGTGTACCATTTACACCGATCACAGGAGTCTTGAGCACATCTTCAAACAGAAAGAACTGAACATGCGTCAACGACGATGGGTCGAGTTATTAAACGATTACGAATGTGCAATCAAGTACCATCCTGGCAAAGCCAACGTTGTGGCTGATGCCCTTAGTCAAAAGGACACCGCGCCTAAGCGCGTGCGAGCATTGCAGCTCACCATACATTCTAGTCTTCCTTCCCAGATACGAGACGCTCAGATAGAAGCATTGAAACCAGAAAACGTCAGGGCTGAAGCCCTACGCGGCTCAAGACAATGCTTAGAACCGAAGGAAGACGGTGCTTACTACGTAACGGGACGCATTTGGGTCCCACTCTATGGCAACTTACGAGAGCTTGTGATGGATGAAGCACACAAGTCTCGCTACTCGGTACACCCTGGTTCGGATAAGATGTACCACGATATCAAAACTACATATTGGTGGCCTAGCATGAAGGCCCACATAGCCACTTACGTCAGCAAGTGTTTGACTTGTGCGAGAGTCAAGACTGAATACCAGAAACCCTCAGGCCTACTCCAACAACAGAGATACCACAATGGAAATGGGAGCAAATTTCCATGGATTTCGTTACCGGCCTGCCTAGATCTCAGCGCGGAAATGATACTATTTGGGTGATCGTGGATCGACTCACAAAGTCTGCTCACTTCTTGGCTATCAAGGAAACGGATAAGTTCTCCACTCTAGCAGACGTATATCTTAAAGAAGTTGTTTCAAGGCACGGGGTGCCCACCTCTATTATCTCAGATCGAGATGCACGATTTACTTCAGAGCTGTGGCAAGCAATGCATAAATCTTTTGGCTCACGGTTAGACATGAGCACAGCGTATCACCCTCAGACGGACGGGCAGTCTGAGCGAACTATTCAAACCTTAGAAGACATGCTTCGAGCATGTGTAATCGACTTTGGCAACAACTGGGAAAAGCATCTGCCACTCGTGGAATTCTCGTACAATAACAGCTACCACACCAGCATTAAAGCTGCTCCGTTTGAGGCATTGTACGGACGTAAATTCCGGTCACCTCTTTGTTGGGCAGAGGTGGGAGATAGTCAGATCACTGGTCCAGAACTTGTGGTAGACACAACCGAGCGAATTGCTCAAATACGACAACGCATGGCGGCAGCTCGTGACCGCCAGAAAGTCTACGCCGATAAGGGCAGGAAACCACTTGAGCTCCAGGTTGGGGAGCGGGTATTACTCAAAGTTTCACCCTGGAAGGGTGTGGTTCGTTTTGGTAAACGAGGCAAACTTAACCCACGATACGTTGGACCTTTTGAAATCATCGAGAAAATAGGCAGGGTGGCCTACAGACTGAACTTACCAGTAGAACTCAGTGCAGTTCACAACGTTTTCCACGTGTCAAATCTGAAGAAGTGTCTGTCAGATGAGACCCACATAGTTCCTCTGAAGGAACTCACTATCGACGAGCAGTTACGATTCGTCGAGGAACCTGTTGAAATCACGGACCGGGATGTTAAGGTCCTCAAGAACACTAGAATACCTCTCGTTCGAGTTCGTTGGAACTCACGTCGCGGCCCAGAGTTCACCTGGGAGCGCGAAGATCAGATGAAACAAAAGTATCCCCAACTGTTCGCAAACAGTACAACCACTACTGAGGCTGAAGCTACGGAATTTCGGGACGAAATTCCAGATCAACGGGGGGTGGATGTGACACCCCGGGAAAACCAGGAAAACCATACAACTTAACTAGCTTCCTCAGTGAGTGCTTACCAAATTTCGGGACGAAATTTCTTTCATCTTGGGGATGATGTGACAACTCGAAATTTAGAACCTTTCATTGTATCTCGATGTTACATGCTTGAACGTTACGTGACTAATTGACTTGTTGGTTTAATGAATGGTATAAGTGAATTTATGTGATTATGTGTTATGCTTGTATGTATGCGTGTGATTATGTGAACCGAGACATAAGTACCCGACTCGAGACCATGCGGTCTCGAGTGAACAGTGCAACAGTTGGGCCGGTTGGGCCATGCACCTCCCTTAACTCACCCGAAAACCCATTAGGGTGCACTAACTTGGAACTAGTATTTAACCCATGTGGATGGCAAACCTTGCCATTTTTGGGCAACCAACATTCCCTCACATTCTCCTACACACACACTCCTACATCCTCTCTCTCTCTAAAACCCTAGAGATCAAACATCACCTCCCCTCTCCTTTCTCTCGGATCAATCGGCATCAACAAGGACTCGGTCAAGCTCATCATCAACACTCGGACACCCCATTTTATTCATCTTCTTTACCATCTCGGTGCCTTTCACAATCGGTTAGTGTTTCTAGATACTCACTAGGTGTTTATGTGATTAATGATGCTACTTGCCTTGATGAATAGCATGATGATGTTCTTGTGAGTCGGATGTGTATGATGATGATAATCGGTTAACATGTCTTGATTTCGGATATATTGCATGATGAGTTAATGATATCTTGGGTTTGAATGTGGTTTAAACCATTAGTTGTTAATGTTCATGAAATCGGCTTGTATATGCGTATTAGATAATGTCCATGTTAATCGGATTGTATACTCTTATGCTAAGAATCGAATGCTTGTTAAAAGGCTGCATATATGTGGAAATCGGATTAGTTGTTTGAGTGTTTTGATTGTTGTTCATGTTATGATCATGTTAAAGTTCATGGAGATTGATACTAAAAACCCTAAAATGAAGAACATGATGAATATGTGAAGAACTTGTTGAATGTGATATGGATATTTGAAAATTGATATGTTTGATCCATTTTAGTTAACTATTAGACAACAAAACATGTTTGTATGGATAGTACACTGTTGCATGAAATCGGATTTCCATTGGATAGTACAATTGCCGGCTATTAACAGGTGTGCCTGTCGAGACCTTCTGTCTCGACTCGAGACCACACAGATGACAACTCGAGATCCACGGTTGCGACACAGCTTGCGAGTCGAGAACCTCTAGTCTCGACTCGAGACCATGCATTATCAGCATACAAACATCATGACTCGAGACCATGGTTACGAGTCCGGTTGCGACTCGAGACCAATACATGCATGACCCGAGACCTCCTTAGTTGCGACTCGAGAACTTGTAGGCTACAACTCGAGACCGCACAGTCTCGACTAGAGACCGCACAGTCTCGACTCGAGACCATATACATGTGCACGCTGTTTGGACTTGCACACTGCCATGGGCCTAAGTCATTGGGCCGAATATATGGACTGTACGTGTATTACTAATTGTGTATGTTGTACACTGTTGATTGGACTGCCATGAATAATACTTGTATGCAATGTGCTAGTATACGTGTAGAAACATACGTGCACTACTTGGTTACGAACCTGACGTGAATGGTATCTATGTTAGGACGTAGTTGACCACTTACAACTTGATTGACCTTTCTGTGTATCTGCCGAGCAAACCAAAGTGAGTTCACACCCTCTACAAAGCATGGGATTCCCAGGGGTTGGGAATGGGGTTAAGGAACATGGGTTCCTCGTCCTCCTTGGGTAGGACAGCATCGGTTCAGGAATGTAATTCCTCGTCCTCATGGACAGATAACTCGTACTAGACCAAAACTCTATCACGAAGTCCCTCCTTTTTATATCGACTTAATCGCCGGGCCAATGGCGAGCGGGTCATTAGTTAGATAGCGCTATTTAGGTCTGAAAAACCTCACACCGTGCCGCAGAGGACGGGCGTGAACTAATGGATCTGGGGCACGTCAATGCTGATAGACATTGACAGTTTCAGGGCACATAAACATGACTACAGTCAGCAGTCGATATGGTAACGAGTCTAGTGTATACATGGGGTAGCCCCCACGGCCGAAATGCCAGATAACTAACAAGGGGTAGCCCCCACGGCTGGATTGCCAGAGTAACCGGGAATAAACAAGTCACGTTTTCAACTATGGGGTAACCCCCCGGCAGGATGGCAGATAAAGGAAACTGTTTTCGAAACAACTTAAAACGAACACCCAACTGTGAACTCACTCAACTTGCTGTTGACTCGTTACTACATGCTTTGCAGGTCAATAGGTGCTTAGCTGGAGCTTGCATGGAGGAGGGTCGTTGTGGGACATGGACACATGTGTGCCATGTTAAACTTTGAAACAATTAAACTTATGTTATGGTTTTAAACATTATGCTTCCGCTTGCAACTTAACTATGTTTTGTTTGGACACCAATTGTATTGGTTGGACTTTTATAATCACTTACATGCTTGTTCAATATGATTGGTGGCTGGATCCTGGTCAGTCACGCCTCCAAGCGCAGGTGGATTTTTGGGGGTGTGACAATAAGCGATAAGCGATTACGATAAGCGGTAGTTGTTGCGTTGCAAGCGATGGAGGTATACGCGATTTGTGCGGTTCAATTTGATTGAATAACACCACAGAATTTAACTAACATTAGACCCCACATGGCCTTTTTCCACGAAAGGTCGCTGATATGACTAAAACATCTTGCTTTAGCCATATGAGCTTCATCTCGTGAAGCGAGGTCATGCGTGCTAACTTAACACGAATATCACAGCTAACGGCATAGCGATAGATTGATACACAGCATCCGATGTAGATTCGCACAATAAGTGATAGGGATTGCGAGATACACAAGATAAGCGATTGCGGTTAGTCGAGTTTTGTTTCGAATAAGCTTGACGTTACGTTGTGACGCATCACGGTTATCGAGGAGGGTAGAATAGGTCCTCACCCGACAACATCGTGAGCGTTAACGTGCTTGATGAGATTGATTGCTATAGACTTACGACCAGTCTTGCGTTGATGCAATTGTCCTGCGAGGTAGACTCTCCAGAGCCCATCGATGAGGCGATTGCATTGCGTTTGCAGACTTACGACAAGTCTTGCGATGATGCAATTTCAGTTGTTACGCCTTGCGATTGAGTGTAGTGTGCTGAAAATAATCACAATAGTATAATAGGTCTAATAACGTTCAACTCCACATGGCACTTTCTTCACGGAACTTTGGTAGTATGATATAGCACACCTTGCTTGACCCCTACTACTTAGATCCAGTGGTTTGGTGTCATACGTCGTCGTAACGCTTATGGCACCTTAGAATTCACTACGATCTCCGTGCACTGACCCAAATAATTCCGTGTGCACCCGTGATTAATCGTTCCTTGCACGTTTATCGTACCTCGTTCTAAAAGTGTAGTGAGGGTAAAACACATTATTTCGTGATATAGTATATAGTACGCGTGTGAATCTAGTCTAAGTGCGATGATTAGAGAGTGGGAGGGAAAACGAAGACGAGAGTTAATGTTACGCGTAATGGCAACATCGAGTAATAGAGTAGGTTCAAAACTTAGAAATAAACGTCGAAAATCGTATCATTACCACTTTGTCCTACGCTTGCTAGGTGTTTGCTGCTGACGACTTTGGCTGGAGCTGTTGTTGTTGTACTCAGGTTCGCGGTTCGATGCGGCAGTTGCGGGTGAAGTGACCGTAACGGTTGCAGTTACTGCAATAGCGACAGTCAGCCCCAACTGGATGATGATAGGTGCATGAGTAACACTGAGGATGAGCCCCAGTGTATGCTCGTTTTGGAAACATCGGAACTGCTCGAAGAGGCTTCGGCTGCAGCAGTTCGGTTGTTGATGAGCTCGAGCTTGAAGTCTTTCGTTTGCGGCTGGGTTTGTCAGTGTCTTGCGAAGAGGTGTCGTCGTTGGATGATTCGTCGGAGGACTCACTTGCAGAATCTTTGACTGAGTTGTTGGAAGATCCGTCAGCAGAACCGTCAGAAGAATCGTCGGTAGATCCGTCAGAGGAGTCGTCAGCAGATTCGTCCGAAGGATCGTCAGCAGATTCGTCAGAAGACTCGTTGCTAGGATCCTCTGAAGGATTAATGTCGATCGCTTGATAAGCTTGCTTGACAGGATTCTTGGAGGAAAGCCCTTCCATGAGTCGTTTGTTGTTGATTTCTGCGGCTAAGCGATAGGTTTCTTCGATAGTAGCAGGTCTTGCAGCTTCGACAAAATCACCCACACACTCAGGCAAGCCACGAATGTATTTCGCGATGGCCTTTTCTGAAGTGTTGACTTGGCTTGGGCAGATTACGCTAAGCTGCTTGAACCTTGCGGTGTAGCCAGCATTGTCACCTTCGGTTTGATTGATTTCCCAAAATTCGTTTTCTAGCTTCTGGATTTCGTGGGGAGGGCAGTACTCTTTCTTCATAAGCTCCTTCAGCTCATCCCAATAGAGAGCGTAGGCTGCGAAGATCCCACGTTTGCTACGTTCGGCGGTCCACCAGTCGAGTGCTCATGATTGAAATATTCCGGTAGCGCAAGTAGTACGGAAACTATCGGGACACCCACTTTGACGAAGGGTAACTTCGATAGAGTCGAACCACTGGAGTAGTTGAGAAACACCTCCTTCACCCGTGAAGACCATCGGATCACAGGCTTTGAAGTGTTTGTAGAGAAATGCAGATTGCGGCTCTTCTGTCTTAACGTCTTCCGAAGTTCGAGAGTTAATACGAGAGTGCACTCGTGTGACAATCTGAGGAATGACTTTGACCACTTCCCTGGTCACAAGTGAAGCAATCCTCTTTTCGCCCCTTCGTTTGGCTCGTCTCTTTGCTAACATTCTCGAAGTAGAGTTGTCGGAAGGCATCTAGACAGAAAGAGACTTGGAGTGAGATTCGATCATAATGATTTTTGAGTTTTGCGATGCGATTGAGCGCGTTCAAAACTTGATGTGATAGTATAATAGTAATGCGAATCACATAGGAGCCACATAGGAGACACGAAATTCCTAAGTTCTCACACAATGACTTGTTGTTTATACGTATATATATGTATTTATATATTTGTAATTTGTAATCATGCACATACAGGTCGATTTAGAATAGGCGAGGACGCGTCGAGGTGAGAAAACGAGAGCGAATGCGATAGATTATGCATTAGTTTTGTTGCGAACATTCGGGTTTCGTTTTAGATTGCGGTGGCTGTGCGAATTGTGCGTTTATAAAGTAGGGAGTGAAAATCGTTAAGTCGAGAAATCGATAAAGCGTAAAGTTTCAACATGTAAGTAAGTTCCAGTCAGTTGTAAAATTGGCGGGTCGTATGATAGAGTGCCTTGGGTGTTTAGGCGTCGACTATCCAAGGTAACCCAACTATATTCAACATGTTCGTGCACGCGTGTTGACTTAGAAGACTCCATGCTTCCACTGGGATGCAGCTTATGGCATTCGTCTTCCTAGTCATCGCGTGGCTCGAGTTATCGTGATAGTCGAGTCCTTGGTGAGAGCTTTTTGAAAACCAATTTAGAGAGTGGAACGACTTTTAAAGGTACGGGTTTCACCCCTGACTTAACAGCTTTGTTCCTAATTGTGGTTATGCTATTCGAATAAATTCGCGAGTTCCACTAGATTTCGAAATGGAGACTTTCGTCGAGATGTGGATGTCACTCCTAACTCGATGAAAGGTTCTCGTGCTAGGAAAAAATGCGCTGAGTGAGCAATCTCGTCGAGAGTTCTTGGTTTTCACACCTGATCTCGACTGGATCACTCGATTTTGTTATGCGAGTATTTTCGAAAACATGTGTATTGTGTCAGCCTTAGGAAAGGCTAAGTAGTATTCCGGCCTTAGGAAAGGCTTCTTCGTGTGAAGCTGTAGTATGCGGGATTCACACAAAGTTGTAGCTTTTAGCAATTTCGATCGAGAGTATCAAGTAGGCCCGATACAAACCCTTCTGGGTTCGTACGAGTCGGCCTGTTGGTACTTAGACTATAGACTAGGTCAACTTCTAAGACATCGACCCGGACTAGGTCGAGTCTGGCCTAATTCCCTATAGTTATGGCTCTGATACCAATCTGTCACACCCCAACCGATGGCAGAATCATCGGGGCGTGGCACTAGGCGAATCAGATTGCTCAAGAGAATCCATAACAACTATATTGCGATAATATTTAATACATTCGTTATCCCATACTAACAAATAATACAATCACATAAGTTATCACAGATTTCTTGTCCTCTCGAACAATACAAATCCGACAACCTAGATTTTAGTTGAGTTTCTAGACTTCCTAGCTTGATTTGATATAGCCTGCGATCTAACCTGCAACATACGTTAAAATATCTGTCAATACAAAAGTATTGGCGAGTATACAGGTTTGATATGTATAGCATAATAGATAAAAGTGTAGCGAATTTCCATATGCATAAACGTAACACACGACATATACACTCACAAAGCTGATACTACCAACTAAGTCCTCGATGCTCGAATATGCGATGGCAAACTAGACCCCGTCGGGCGCAATAGTACTATACTAGTTGTGGTGGGACGTCGCGAGTATAAGCCCTAGCACATATGCAACTAGCATCACGTATATCTATGCATAACAGTTATTCGTAAGTGATAATTCGATTGATTGAGTAATTCGTTTAATAAGTTCGATTTGTTAGAAACGTATGTTACACCCAAAAAGCGATTAAAAGGGTTCAAGTATACTCACAGTGCGTATTTAGCGAGAATACAACTTGATTGTATCGGTTACGGGTATGTCTGCGTTAAATCATTGAAGGATATAGTAAACGATGTACGGTTAAGCGAGAATAGCATCGAAATGTCAGTTATCCGGTCGGATGGTGCTCATCCGTTCGGATGGGCTCATCCGATCGGATGACACATGGGTCGGATGGGCTGGTCCGGTCGGATGGCAGTGGTTCGATCGGATGGCCTCCGGTTCGATCGGACGACCTGCTGTCCGGTCGGATGGCCTGCTGTCTGATCGGATGGCAGCCTGTCCGATCGACTGGGCTGTTGTCCGATCGGCTGGCAGCCTGTCCGATCGCCTGGGCTGCTGTCCGATCGGCTGGCAGCCTATCCAACTGATATTCGACTAATTTTGACGGTTTTTCAGCGGTTTTGATTGGGACGGTGTTCCTTCAGGCTAAACAACCGAAATTCCATCAAGTCTGACCCGTTCTAACGGCCGGGAACCACCCCGTTCCATCAGATCTGGCCGCTCTTGATGGATCTTCTCAAGTTTAACCCGAAATCACACACACTATGGCTAGGTTAACTTAGGTTTGGTGAGATTCGTTATAAAACAGGTGAAATTACTTAGATCCGAGTTGTTTATGGTAAGGATGAGGTCACACTTTGAAGTTTATGTGAACTTAGGGTGACATCATCCTCAAGGCACTTCAAATCCTTGGTAATCACACAACTTCTTGATTAGAAAAGCATAGATTTAGACTTGATTTATGTAAAAATGTATGGAAATCACTCAGATCTGAGATGTTCTTGCATAGGATGACCTTACCCTTGAAGTTCATAAGAACTTCATGGTGACATCACCCTAGAATGCCCAAGATCCAGAGATTCCACGGTTAAAAGTGGAGATTTAAAAGGTAGAAGGGTGTAGAATTAGTTATAGATCAAGGAAGTACAAGATTTGAGTTAAAAACTTACAAGAATCGCGAGAAATCGAGAGATAAAGGGGGTTGGAACTTCTGGTCGGGCAGCAACAGTGAAAACAAGTGTGTTTGGGGTGAATGAGGGGTATTTATAGGCAAGGAGGAAGGAAAGGAGGGCAGGTTGGCCTGGATCGGATGGCCCGTTCGATCGGCCGGCATGACCGTCCGATCGGTTGGCATGCCAGTCCGATCGGTTGGACCATGTTTGTCCGATCAGTTGGCCCATCCGATCGGTTGGTCCAGCCGTTCGGCTGGCCCATCCGTACGGAGGCCTCTCGTTCCTCGTTTTTGGTGCGTTGCGATATTTTGGGCCACATTTTCCTATATTTATATTATTATTTATTTATCTATTATAATTAATCACAAAAAGGTCGTATATACGTATTCATATTCCACAGTTTCGATATAACAAACGGTTTTTGATTCGAGTATGCGATTATTATCGACGTTTCACGGCCATCAAGGAGGGTAGTATAGGTCCTTTCTTGATGTTGACGTGGACGTTATTGTGTGTTGTGCCACAATGACTTACGGGGTACCGTTCACTCGTGTTGTCATCATTGTCACGACGACTGGAGCTGTAGCACTCACCCGAGTGTCTTTGTTAGCGTTAATTGTTTACGTTTCGACACATCACGGCCACCGAGGAGGGTAGAATAGGTCCTCACTCAATGTCATCGTGAGTGTTAGTGTATACGATATAGTGTAGTATAGTGTTAATATATTGCGAAAATATGCGATTATCCTTCGAGTAGCGATCGATGTATGCGATATAGTTACATTATGATCCGAATCTCTGGTGCTAGGCGTAACGAGTATATCGAGTAGTAACAACGCACGAAAGTGCGGGTTGTTACAGCTTGGGCCGAAGTAACTAGTGCACCGTACAAATCAGAACTGATCGCACGCCCTTTTGAACAACGAAATGACTGTTAATTGTTTGTGAAACATGAACATGTGATGTGAACTTTGCATGAGACCCGAATACGAGTTACAGGCTTTTATGAATGGTTGTGTTACGTGACCTCTTGTTATAACTTGCATATGGTGTGTGCTTATGTGTACGCTACTTGTGTAATGTGTATGAAAAATACGTGATCAATGTGCATACGAAACTGATTGTTTTTGGTAACCACGGTAGGGTTTGGTTGACCAACTGGGAACGGGTAACATGACATACCGAGGTTATTAGTTGATAGCGCTATTAGGTTTGGCACCCTCACACCGTACCGGGGAGGACAGGCGTGAACTAATTTCCTTAAAGCATGACCAATGTTTTGATAGAGACATTGGGGTTGGGCAAATACATCTTGTAGCCATTGCGGTAATCGAGTTAATAACAACATCAAATCAAATCGTTGAATTGTTTTGTACACATATCTGGTAACTAAACGCGTTAACAAAACTTTGAACTCACCAGCGTCGTCTGACACACTTGTCTGCATGCTTGCAGGTCTATAGGTATATGTCATTGGAACTTGCTGTCTGGGATGCTGGAGTGGTCATGGGTCGAAATACATGGAATCGCAGTACAAGTTTAAAGGTTTATGTACACATGATTTATGAAACACTTAACAAATGAGTTATGCTTCCGCTGTATACAATAAATGACATGTAACATGTTGTAACACTTATGTTAATGAATGAGAGTTTTATTTAAATATAGTTATGTGTTCAATGTAATTAGTGGCTCGTTATTGGTACGTCACACGCCTAGCAGGGACATTCCCTAGGTGGTATTTTGGGGGTGTGACAAAAACATTGTTTAATCTTGTGGAAATCATTCAAATCTGAGTTGGTCTTGGTGGAATGAGGCCAAGACTTGAAGTTCATAAGAACTCCATGATGACATCACCCTAGAACACCTCAATTCCACTGATTTCACGGTTAAAAGTTGAGATTCAAAAGAGAGAATGATGAAGAAGTGTGTGTAGATCATAGAAGTACAAGATTTAGGTTGAAAACTTACAAGAATCGCAAGAAATCGAGAGAAAATAGACCCAAAGCGTACTGGTCGAGTGAGAGCTGTCACATCACTTGAACAGTGATGTGACAAGGCTATTTATAGGTGAAGAGGAGAAAGGTGATGGAGTGCCATGGATCGGATGGCAATCCGATCGGGTGACACCTTGATCGGATGGCAATCCGATCGGAGAATCGAAGAGGTTCTCATTCTCCGACGCGAATCTGGCTATATTCACCTTAAGTTTCAAACTCCCTCTTCCACCCAAATCTTGAAACTTTTCTTAATTTAATTTAATTTGATAAAATGAGCCACTTCTGTAAGCTTTTAGTGCTACGCGGCACTTTCCCTGGTCACAGTAAATCACCTGAAACATGTTTAAAAAAGATTTTATCAGCGGGGAAATACTGGCGAGTCACTCAATTTGTACAAAATGACACATTGTTATAATCTACAGTATTAAGAGCGATTACAATGTTTATATATCAACCAATTAGCCAACGGTATTTGTCACTCGACCGTATCTGTGACTATGGTCATATCACCCATTGGCTAACTCGTTGTCCAACGGTGACGGTTATCAAGTAATGTATACAAAACCCCACATATCGGCTGTAATTGAAGACTACAAAGACTTAATCCCTGTAATTATAACTTTGAAAACAAGTAGAGTTTTGAAAGCAATTTGATAAAAAGAGAATGACTCACATTGCAAGTTTAGTTGGGCAGAGTTTAGCCTAGAAACCTAGTTTAAATAACAATGCACACGAAACTAGGTCAGTAACTTAATACAACTTTTACGATAAGCTCACGAAATCAAAACCCTCACGACGAATGACAAAGTATAGCCCAAATACGGGTAGCACTTAAACATCCATCGGATCGGTTTCAATCGATTGGACATTGTATCGTAGCAGTGATTGAGTTATTACCCTGTATCGTAGCAGAGGTTCGTGACTGTGTGTGTTTTTGAACGAAACAGCGAATATCTCAACGTACGAAATTAATTTTTACGTCGAAACACAACAGCCATGCAAGTGCCAAACCCCTGAGCTTTATACTAATTTTTGGTCCCCCTTGCGCGTCGCGCCAGACCCATATAATCCCTGCGCGTGGCGCGACGGAAGTCAATTTAGGCTAGGGTAGCCTTGTGTCCCACATAGCCTAGCTAAGTCAAAACTAAACGAAATTTCGTGATTTACATCGATTTTTAAGGATAATTATCAATTGGGGAATACCCCCTTGAGTTTTATGGGGCCCTGATCCTAGTTTTGATCGTTTTAAAAATTAAGGGTCATGCCATGTCACTTGGGGGTCTCAATTAGGGTTTCCTAATGGACATTATTAGAATAAGAAATAATACTTTCGGCAAGAGTTGTTACACAAAGCTCTTTCCAGTTCCTTCGCATCCCTCACGTTTTTGAAACTGATAAAACCAAACCTGTTACCAACTTTGTCCTTCTTTCTGGCTATGTAGACCCCTGCCACTTCCCCAAAAACCTTGACAAACTCGGATATTTCCCAAGGAGTACAACCCTGCGGCAGGTTTGTAACGAAGAATTTGGTGATGAATTCCTTTCCTTGCTTACCACCCGAAACGATGTTTTTTCTTTTTCCGGAGGTGGTGAGGATCCAGCCAAGGGCCTTCTTCCTCCATTGACATACTAAACTGGAGAAATAAACCCGGATAGCGAATGGAAGCAGCCGGAAAAAAAAGATAGAGACGGTGGTAATGTCTGTTCAACAAGCGATATGCTGGACAAGTCGCACCACTTCCGCTATCCTCCCACCTTCGCTTCGTCGAGCCGCCGGCGATTTATCTCCACCACAACATAAAAAAACGAACCGTCCCTCTCCCAAAGGCGAATGGAAGAGAAGAGACACAAGTTAGGATGAAAGGTACAAGCCAGCAAAGAGGCGACCTCGCACACTAACCCGGGAATCCCCCCGACGTCGAGCCTCCGGCGAAAGGGGAAAGACGTATACTATTGAAATGAAGACAAACACTTTTCTTGGATTTAATGTAGGATAATGATAATGATGGTAGTGGATATTGAAATGAAGACAAGCAAATTTCTTGGATTTGATGTGATGGCTGAAATATTATTTGGAGAATGACGGCTACCTTTTTTCTAACCAATCCTTATTTTATATATCATTCGGTGAGTTGCATTTATTATTCTTGGGAGGATGCACGTTGCCATAATATCTTTTTTTGAACGGTACTACAACGACACGTTTTTTTGCCATACATTATCATATCAATAGAAAGTTTTTACAGTAGTGTCATGATAGTATTGAGAACTAGTGATGAAAGCAACATTACAATCTAGCCAACATCGATAACGTTCGAATTCTCCGCCGCGTAGCGCGGAGAATTTCACTAGTATTAATTATTGAGAATAAGAAAACTCATGAAATGTTAAAATTGTAAGGAAGCTCCATGAAAGCTGATTTTTTTTTATTATTGTTCTTTATATAAGGTTAGGTATTCAACCTTCATGTGTAATCGAATTACAAAAAAAGCAAAACATTTATAAATAAAATGAATATTGTAAGAAAACTTATTATTACATTATACATATTTAAAATAATAAGTATCCTAAACCTTAAACCCTAAACCCATAAAATATATCGTTCCGTTACATAGTGAACTGAATTGAAACCAACCTAACAACAACGATATTGGTACCGGTATTTAATTTTATTGTTTTTTGTTTCGATAAACTGAAACTGTATCACTACCGTACCGTATTGCACAACATCGGTACTGGTATATGTATTTTATTTTATTTTATGGTAATTGGTTTCGATACATGTTAATATATAAATAAATGAATATCGGTACCAATAACATGACGTCGATACCGGTGTTCGTTTTTATTTTTTTGGTTGATGTAAAATATGTGTTATTGAGGCAAACTACATTTTCGACACGAGGATCTTTCTGACTAGATCTAAGAGCAAGTTATTCGCCTTAATAAAACCTGAAATGGGACGCCTGAAGACGTTTCTCCAACTGTATATGTATCACCTCACTGTAGTGTTAAAATTTTTAAAAATAATTTAATAACAAAGTAATTTAAGGTAATATATAATATATTAAATTGTTAAGTAAATACAAGTTCAATAATAATGTGATTAATGATAAAATGTTTGAACATATGTTGTCTGATGGATTGTGTTATATATGACTCTGCTGCCATAGAGCGTAAGTCGAAGCTTTTGGACACAAATCGCACTTTTGACCTTCCAAACAATCCATTGGATGAACGAGTCTCATTTTAACGTTATTATCTGTATATTTTTATATATAACAATTGATGTTGAAGCTTGTGAACAGTGCAAGAATTGCCTAAAATTTAAAGCTTATTTACATTATTGCCATTATTTCATTCGGTCACAGTTCACAAGAATTTTTCTTTGTTTCTCAAATAACTTTTCCCTTTTTTTATTTTTCTTTGTTTCTCAAATAACTTTTCCTTTTTTCTGAGTTTCTTCATAGTTCATTCTCACACATACAATACACTACTTAATTTTTGACTTCCAGTTTGTGGTTTTGTTTTTAATTCCTTCACTCGCACACACAAACACTTGGTTTTTTTAATTATTTATTATATTATTATTTCAATCTTTAATATTGCACATATGTTGTGTTTCAATTATGACTTTAAAGATTTGCACACTTCAAATGCTACGACGTACTTACTGATATCAACGTTTAGGTAAGTGAGTCAATCTACGTTTCGACGTAAATTATAATCATAACTGAGTTGTTGGTATATTTTTATTTCATTTTTTAAATACACTTCCATTTTTAACACTTATTTTTACGACATGACATTTTTCTTGATCTTCGAATGTACATAGTACCTTTTGTATCTAAGTTTCAATCGCTTTCATTTTCGAGTTGTCTTTATTTCGATGTAAATTTTAATCAAAGCTGAGGGGTCATACATGTTATATTTTTTTAATAAGCTTTCATTCCTAAGACATGACATTTTTCTTGATTTATGAACTTTTACGTTATTTAAGAAGCAACTTGCTTTTTCTATTTACAATCGCCTTTTTCCAGTCGCAAATAGGTCACAATTTTTATTATCTAAAACTAAAGCGCAATTCACAGTCGCAAATTAGGTTGAAAAATTTGCGACCATGTTTTTACGGTTGCGAAAATGAATAATAATAAACAAAACTTAGAAATATAATTTGGTTGCAAAATCGGTCGTAAATTTTACGACCGACTTTTCGGTCGCAATAATATATGAATACTAACAAAAGATAACTATAAATATATAATACGATCGGAAATCAGTCACAAAATTGGCAACCAACTTTTTTCAGTTGCAAGCTTTTTCAAATTTTTTTTTTTTTTTATCACAAATCGGTCGCAACAGTTGCGACAGTAATTCCGGTTGTAAATAGCGGTCGCAAATTTGCACCGGTTGCAAATTCGGTCGCAAAATCCGGTTAGCGACTAGGTCAATTTCGATCGCATTTCCGGTCGTAAACCGGTTGCAAAATGTTTTGCAACGGATTTGCAACTGAAAACGCAGTCGCAATTGGTATGGTTTCTCGTAATGCTCACAATGAACAAAAGAACAAAATAGGACTTAAGCAGTTTTCGAATTTTAGTAATGAGTTACTTTGGAAACTCGCATACAATTACTAAGAAACAATGAAGGTGGTCTAAAATTCAAACCGTCTAGTTATGTAACTTTTAATGAATATCCGAGTTTTTTACTATTTATTTATTTATTTAATTTAAAACATAAGTTGAATTTATTACAATACACATTGAACGATGGTGACACAAGTAGATCGACATTCAAACGGCTATAACAAACCTTATCATTTAAAGAAGCTAATTACACGTAAAACTTTCAAACAAGAAATTAAAACATCATTAATAAGTACAATATTTTACATCAAAAAAAAAATACAATACTAGCAAGGAGGATACGTGAGTAATCCTGCCGAGCCAGTAGGTAGCCCACATAAAGTCGCATCTGATCCTCCAGCCTAAAATCCTCCTGCTGAGGAGGCTGCCATCTAGTAAGTCCCTTGTCCAGGGACCAAAAAAATGTACCATCAGCGCGCTCCATCCCAATAGCCGTGCGACGGCCTAGGCGGTGCTGCTGAAATACGGTCAAGCCCAGAGCCCTCAGAGCTCTTAACTGCATCATCAGGGCCATCACAAACGAAAATTATCAAAGAAATTGACATACGAAGCCTAGACTTCTGTATAACGTACCATCAACTTAGAATGTATATCAGTTGGGGTTGCACAAGGTTTGCAAGACTCCATCTTAGCCCGTGAAACGATATCAGCATTATAAGAAGACTGGGATAAAAATAGACCACCATTCCCGGAATATGATACGCCATCTGGTCACCTTTTTTATAAACAAAGAGAGACTTAAAAACAAATAGGAACAATTGTAAGGTGTGTTCATAAGTTAACCCCTCAACTTTACTAATGACATGTTTAGCCCCTTCACTAAAACATCAAACAACTTTGACTCTCGCAATTTGCTTATTTTTATCTACTTTTCGAACCCGCTATGGAGCGCTGGTGGTGACCCGCTAGTTCAATTAGTAAAAACATATAATCAGTTCTAACAAAAGGGGTTGTTAGAGATATCGTTTGTATCTGCATATGCTATTATAACACAACTAGTAGATGACGCCGGCGCTTCGTGGCGGGTATGTTTTTCTATTAACAGGAAAATGATGTACTAAACATAAAGGTCTGAAGGTTGTAGTAGGTCAACCAAACTGCCTTCCTGTTTTGAAACATCTTTCTGAATCATATATCCAGCCTGTTCCAGATCTTTGTAATGTTATAAACTGATCAGTCACTTGAAGTTGTTCCTTTCATGGCAGATTTGAGTTTCAAAATGCCATCTATACACCTTGGAAGCTGCTGCAAAGAAGGTATAGGCGATTTTAGAAAGTTAGTGGTGTATTGAGGCACTATGATTTTGTAAACAAAAAGAGGCAAGCAGAAACAACCGACCTCGGAGTTTTTTTCAATGTGACACTTTGGCGCTAGCCCATCCAAGTAGTTCCTGGTTTTATTTTCGATCTTTGCTTCTTTTTCTCTACACAATGACAAACTATCAAAATGGTTGTTGAGCGACAAACTCACAAGTTACTATAGATTATTAAGAAGAAATAAAAAATCAACATGCACGGTGGAGGACTGGAGGTACAGTCTTGGCAAACAACTGAGTATCAAACCTTAAAACAATAGAAAGTTGAACCTTATAGGCATTTTTTTTTCTTTTATAATATGCGTAAAATAGAGAGATGCTATTCTAAGAAAAGTTAGGGCAAAATACAATTACTTCTAAAGAGTTTAAGAGTTAACAGTTTACGATGTATTTTATTAAAAAGGTTTCTTCCTAAGCTTCATCTATATATCTATTTAGACTTTACGTAAGAGGTTCTTTGTGATTTTACTATCTTCAGCTTCAAAGTCTTTCATTACTTTTGATTCAAATTATATAAACGTATAAATTCCCATAAGAAAGTTCATAATAAAAAACAAAATTAAATACGTTCAACCGCAACCAACAAACCCAAGCGGGTAAAATATAGTCGGTCTAAACGAACCTGAGTAAGAAGCTATGAAACATCGGCAACTCACAAACACTATGCAGTTTTAGCGGTCTAAAATCAAATAGCGGTCAAGGTCCACTATATGATATAGCGGTGGTATAGTGGTGCTATAGTGGTAATATTTATATCATGCGTCCAGCTGCGAATGAAGACTTTTGGCCTCGATTTAGGTTTAATTCTGGGTTTATTTCAAACAAAAAGTTGATTAATGTGGACTTTACCTTACTTTTGGGCTGAAATATATAAAAACTGCTAAAAGCAGTGCTACGGTCGCTATACGGGTTTCAAAATAGCGGTCTAATAGCAGGACTTAGCACTGCTAATAGCGAAACCTCTATAAGGGACCGGTATTTGGATCCCTATGGGTTTGTATGTCAGCTAAGCGCTATAGCTGTGCTATAGCACCGCTATATCACGCTATTGACTGCATAGCACAAACATAAACAGTCAGACCTACAACAAAAGACGCTAACTCAAAACCAATCATAAGGTAAAAACACAAGAAAAAAAAAACCATACCGTACGAATTTCGGAGAAAAAGAACCTGACGAAGAAGATGACAAACCAAAAGTAGCGCTCCCGAAAGTCCTAACTGAGGTTGACTGACTAGCAACGGTGCTGGGGATCGCCGAGGTTTTTCAAAAGTGGGTCTGTTTAGTCGAACAATCGGATCAATTTGAAGGGTAGTAAGGTGAATGGGTGGTTGCGGTTTGTGATTTACTCGGAAAACCGGACCAATTTGAAGGGGAGTAAGGTGATTTGGTTGAGTTTGGGGGCTGTGTTGAGATTGAAGATGGCTTTTTGAAGAAGTAGTTGGGAACACCAGCAGATGCCGGTTAAACGCAACCTGAAAGCGGGGACTGTTGTTAAGAGGATTCGTCTATTGTTATATTAATAAACAATATCTAACTATTACAAAATGCTACCACAGGTCCACAGGTAACTTTCTTACCTCGGGTGTAACATCAGTATCAGGATCCGTAGGATCAAATATGATATTATCATTCTTCAAATAAACCAAAACCCCTTCAGTTGTTGCAACAGCCCAACTGCGGCCCGTAGGTGCGATTCTTAAATATTTTGTTCTAGCTATGGGCCTGCCACGATTCGGCATTGACCCTGGTAGATCATAAGATGAGTTGACTCACGTTTGTTTGTCAACACCATCATCTACATCACTATTATCGTCATCAATCAGGTTTAACGGGCCAGCATCAGTCACATTCTTCGAGTTTAATACATCAAGAACTCCATCTAGTGATAGACTTAGGGTTATTTGCGAAGGAATACCTGTAGATTCAAGAAAATTGAGTTGTTTCAGTGGTGCTAAATTGTTGACTTATAGGGGAAGATGGTAGTGTTTATACAAACAACATTTTACCAATAATTAGAGTTAATTACGTTTTTCGCCCCTGTGGTTTGTTGAAACTTGAAAATAACCATTACAGTTCATTAGTGTTGATGCATTTTTTAGTGTCTGTAACTAGTCTTATTTAACGATGTAATTTATATGGTCTTTTATTAATTATCGAGTCTGTATGTTATGTTGACCAAGTCAGATATCCTCCTATCTACTTGTGTACAACTTATTTGTCTCTTTTGGTATGTAATGTATTATGAACAATGCATGTTGCATTAAAGGGTAGTTTTGTCATTACTATGTTTATGTGTTGCTGATTGTTGCTGTCTGATAACAGGAACAAACACAACAGTTGCAGTCCTCGACGAATCAGACTTCTGTTTCGTCGGAACACTTCATGGCGAAACAGACTTCTGATTCGTTGAAGGTCATGACGAATCAGACCTTGATTCGTCATGTATTGGGCTGTTCCAGGCCCAATGTCTGGCCCATGTTCAGATTCGTCAAACACTTGTGTGTTTCGTCGACATCAGTGGCCCAGGGACTATATAAACAACACTTTGTGTTCATTTGAACTCAGAGATGAGAAACAGACCATAGTAACAAAACTCTGCCGAAATTTAGTCTGAACTGTGTTTGTATCAGTTGTTATCGGTTCTCATCCCATTAATCAATAGATTGTGTTTCATTGATTAATCCGTTGTTATTTATGCTATATATGTTTGATTTGGCATAGTTACGTGGATTCCGCACACGTAACCGTGTTTACTATAAACAAGAGATTCGGTTCGTAATCGATCCTCAGATTTCGGGACCTACAAGTGGTATCAGAGCATTGGCTCTTATCCTTGTTTAAAATCAAACTTGTTCGGTTTTTATCAAGTATTTTGTGTGTGTTTTTCTGAAAATGAGTTCTTGAAAAATTAATATTTTCTGAAAAATATTCATTAATCTGCTGTTTTATTGGTGTTTGCTACAGATTTTTATCAAAAACCTAAGTTAGATTGTTTGTTTATGCTTTAAACCGGGTTTTTAGTGAAAATCTAGTGTCTTTTCGTGTTTCAGAAATTTATCGGTGATCGGAAAACTCATCGGAAACTTCATGTTCTTGAGTGTGTTCTTCATATATTCATAAGTGTTCTTGTTATAAGCTGAGCATTTGATCTGATAAGTTATTTAAAACAAGTGTTGCACTTATAATATAATAACTTGACTTTTGTGTAAAAGGTTATAATTGGTTTCAGTAACAAGGTCTGATTCGTTGAAAATAAGAAGTTACAAACATACTTGTGTCAGGGTTAAATATCTTGTTGTCTCATCTTATCCTTGACTGGTCAATAGATATTTTAAATATCTAAATCAACTGACTTTTACCCAGTTTTGACGAAACACACAGCCGACGAATCACATCTGTTTCGTCGCAACCTCTTTGACGAGTCAAACGTCTGTTTCGCCACAACATCTTTGACGAAACAAATTCTGTTTCGCCACAAATCACAATTATCACAAGTCTGTTTCGTCGTCATTCATTCAGACGAAACAAACCTGTTTCGTGAACTCTGTTTCGTCGAAAACAGATCTGTTTTAAACAGAAGACTTATAACAGCTAGCTTACTGTTTGTTTTCAAGAATTTGTGCAGGTACTATCATACATACATCAAATATGAGTTGTACTAGTCCATGGGATTGGAGTATGGATTCTAGACCACGTGAAGATCCGTCGTCCGCAGCAGCGTGGGTAAAGAGTGTTTTTGGTCAACCAACTATAAGTGCCGGACAATGGGCTTTGGCATCTAATCAGAACCAAAACATTCAAAATCTGTTGATTAGCGAGAGCGAAACGGGTAGCAACAATCGCCCGCCAAAGTTGAAT
The DNA here is from genome assembly GCA_030545235.1 of Helianthus tuberosus. Taxonomy (NCBI): domain Eukaryota; kingdom Viridiplantae; phylum Streptophyta; class Magnoliopsida; order Asterales; family Asteraceae; genus Helianthus; species Helianthus tuberosus. The sequence continues at coordinate 31,697 of JARYGA010025099.1, forward strand.
CATATGAACGAGTTTCCATCATGGAAAGGTCGATTCATTACATATGTTCAAGGTCAAAGCATGGATATTTGGAGGTGTTTCATTACTCAACGCAATGATGCTCTTGAAGTAGCAGCTTCAACGGCCGAAGGTTATACTAACATGCAGGAAAATGACAAGAAAGCATATGAATTTGAGAAAAAGTCATTTGCTGTTCTTACTCAAGCACTTCATAAAGATATCTATCATCAGTTTTCTTATTGTACGGACACGAAAGCCCTATGGGATTGTTTGGTGACAAGAGGAGAAGGAAACGCAGCTTCCAGAAAGACACGGCATGATTTATTAAAGAAAGAGTTTGAGTCGTTCCAGTTCTTGGAAAACGAAACTCTAAATGATATGACCACACGGTTTTATCATTTGATTAGTGAGATGTTTGCCTATGCTGTTGATGCAACTCAAAAGGAAGTTTGTGCACGATTTGCTGATTCTCTACCACCAAAGTGGAGTCCATACATTGAGCTTCTAAAACATACAGGTATTCTAGATGCTGACACTATAACTATCTATGAATTTGTACAGAAGCTGGAACATAAAAATGATGAAGAAATCCGAAAAGCAAAACGCATTGCTGCTCCTCAGAACATTGAAATGTATTGTGGTGGAGGTTTTGACCCGTCAGCTAGTCTGAGGCAACCAAAGTTACAAACGGCGTTTGTATCAGATACAAACTCTTCTCCGTTTCCTCAACAAACTCAGACTTATTCTGGAGGAGGTTTTATTCCTTTTATACCTCCAGTAAATACTACTCCACCTCAAGCATATTCAGGAGGAGGTTTTAATCCATCCCTACCACAACAACAAGTCCAACCACAACAACAACAGCAAGCTCATTATACCAACAATCCTCCAACTCCAAACCCTAACACAGTCAAAGTTGATACATCAAACCTCTCAAATGTTAGCATTGAAGTAGCAAAGGAACATATGGAACTTATTAATACCATGGTCAGTGCTTACTGCGGTTTGGTCGCAGGTCAAATTGGAAACATCAATTTAACCAACGAAGACTATCTACAAATTAACCGTGATGAAATGGAGTTGATGGATATAAAGTGGGCATTCGCAAGTGCTGTTAGAAGGGCGAAGGACTTTATGGTTCGAACAGGAAGAAGTTCTTTGGAAAGCAAACAAGATACAAAGTACGGTTTTGATAAAGAAGCAGTTACATGCTTCAATTGTGGGGAAAAGGGTCACTTCAAACGTGAGTGCACTCGACCAAGCAGACAAGGCAATCAGAACCCATTTCGTAATCAGACGAGTACTTCAAATGCTAATCAAGACAATCGTGGAAAAGGGATAGTGGCTGTAACCAACACCACTAACCAGAATCAGTCTGGACCATCAAATGAAAGTCGTGCATTAACCGTACAAGCTGATGAAGGGTTTAATTGGTCTTTACAACTTGGGGAAAGTGATCAAGGTAAAGGAGGAACGGCGTGTTATGCTAAGATTATCAATCACATCAAGCACGTTCATAAGGAAGAATTTTCTGATAGTGACGACAGTTCTGGTAATTCCGGGAGTTCTGATGAAGAAAGTTCTACTTCGAGTTCTGAATCTGATGTGAACAAAGAAGCAAGTTCTAATCTTGATGACTTATTGAATGAAGCAGAAGATTTGAAATGTCAGAAATCAGTTCTGATCAAGAAGGCTGAGGTAGTATCTAAAGAAATGGAGAAGTTCTTTTCTGAAGACGGATCTTTCTCTTATCAGACTGCCTTTATGGCAAATGTCTCAGCTTCTACAAGTCAGGTAAAATCTGAAATTCTTATCAACTGTAGAGATTGTGAGTATATGAAAAGTGAATTTGATAGAATAAAACTTGAATGTGATACGATTCATATTCACAATCAGAGTTTAGTTGTTGAAATGGCTAAATGCAAAGAAGCGAATATGGTTTTGGTTCGAAACGAAAAAGAATTTAAATCTATGATTGAAATTCAAAAGAAAAATGTTTCCGAAGTGACAAAAACTGTTTATCATAAACAAGTTAGTATAAATGAATACATTAACATTGTTGAGGAAACTAAAAAGGAACTAGCCATTGCCAAATGTGAGCATGATGCAATCAAGCAAAAATTGGAGAGTTACTCTAACTCCCGATTTGTGCTCGATCACATTATTGATGTTCAACAACTAAAGGGAAACAAGAGAGGTGTTGGGTATAAGAAGTGTCCGCCCCCTTTGAGACATGATTATACTTATATGCCTGATGAAGAAGAAATGCCACGGTTTGAATCCAGTGTGCCTCTTGATTATGAGGAAGTAACTACTGGCCTAGGATTCAAATCGGACAATTCTCCAAGTACAAATTCTGAGCAACAAGAGTCAACATCTACGAAACAAGGTCCTCCAACCATTGAGGACTATGAGTCGTCGGATGATGAATCTGAATCAGATGTGAGTAAACAGGATAAATCACTTGACAAACTTAAAGGAGTAGAAGTTCCAATTGAGAATCATATTCTGTGTGATCCTCCTACCCCTGCTGTTCAACCTGTTGTTCAACAAGTGATAAATCCTGTGTCTACTGTTAAAAGTAATATTGTGTTGTACACTTTGGTTGGTGACTCTAAAATCTATTCAGATAATGATTTTCCAATTAAAAATGTCAATCCTTCATTGATTGATAATGTTTTTGAAAATAACACAAGTAAGTTTGTGGGAAAGTCGATTCAGGGAGTTAATGTGACTCAATGTAATCCAATTCCTAAGACTGAAATTAAAAAGAAATTTGGAAATCAGAAATCACCTTCAAAGCAACAACCTATTGCTTCTAAGGGTAAACAATCAGATCAACGAGCTAAATTGTCAAATGTTTCTAAATCAAAATTTGAAACAAAAGGGGCTCGTTATTAGAAGAAAAACAGCAATGTTAAATTTGTGGAATCGAGGGGTACAGATAAAATTGAGACTTTTGCTAACAAGTCAAACACTGATTTTGTACAAGTCAAAATTTTAAAACGTGATAGTCAAAACAATTACACTCAACATTCAAACGGGTGTGATGAAAAAGCTAGTACCTCGGGTTATACAAATTCGACATCTGATCGTCGATCCAGTTCTCCTAAGTTTGTTGAAAGGAGAACGTGTTTTAAATGTGGGGAGTTTGGGCACATCATCAAAGATTGTGCTAACACTCCTAAAGCGAAATTTGTTGAAAGAGCATCAACTGAATCGATTCACTCTAAATGTCGTCCTGTTTCACCTAAACATGATAAAAGAACTATTAAAGAACAGGAATCGAAACAACGACATCAAAATGTGAAGAAAATAGAAAAGGCTTTAAAACCTAAGGTCAATTCTGTTCCAAGGGAACCAAGTTCACCTGTAAAATCAGAAATTTCAAAATTTGTTTACAAAACTCAATCTGGTAAACAAAAACAAACTTGGAAACCTAGGAAGAGTGGAGGTTCAGGGGGAGCTGTTTGTTTGGAAAACCATCAACAAATCGAGATCACTATTCGTGATGCTCAGGGACGACCCAAGACCACATTGGCTTGGGTCCCCATCCTTAACTAATCATTGGATGATATGTGCAGGATGTTCCAGGAGGAACTATTAATAGTCATTGGATTGTTGATAGTGGGGCATCTAGGCACATGACGGGCGACTTACGGCTTCTATATGATGTGAGAAACATTAAAGGAGGCTATGTTGCTTTCGCTGGAGACAAAGGCGGTTACATCACTGGAGAGGGAATGATTTCCAATGGTGTGGTATGTTTCGATAAGATCAATTATGTTCGTCAAATTGATCATAATCTTCTCAGTGTGTCGCAAATCTGCGATAAAAAGTTCACCGTGCATTTTGATGATGCCGGTTGTTATGTGCTTAAACCTGGTTTCACAATTCCTGATGAATGGATTCTCTTATCGGCTCCAAGAATCAATGATCTTTATGTTCTTGATATGAGTCAAGCGATTACGACTTCTGCACAAGTCACATGTTTTGTCTCGAAAGCCACGGAGAAGGAGTCTATATCTTGGCACAGAAGAATGGGACACATTCACTTGAGAAAAATGAACCATTTGGTGAAAAACAATCTTGTGAATGGCGTACCCGTGAGAAGTTTTCATCTACAAGATATCTGTGTTTCGTGCCAGAAAGGGAAACAAACAAAGAAGTCTCACCCTTTAAAGAAAATCAACACTGTTGGCATGCCTCTCGAACGTCTTCATATGGACCTCTTTGGACCTATGAGACACAAAACAACGTTCGGAGATGTGTATTGTTTAGTAGTTACTGATGACTACTCTAGATTTTCTTGGGTAGCTTTTATGGCACACAAGAGTGATACTCCTCAAATCCTCAAGGATCTTCTTACAATGTTGGAAAATCTCTACTCGTTGAAAGTTAAGAGGATCAGAAGCGACAATGGAACTGAATTCAAAAACCGGATTATGGACGAGTTCTGTACTTCTAAAGGCATTCTTCATGAATACAGTTCTCCTTACACTCCATAACAAAATGGTGTCGCGGAGAGGAAGAATCGGACGATAATTGAAACTGCAAGAACAATGCTGGTAGAGTCGGCGTTTCCTGTTCAGTTCTGGGCAGAGGCTGTGTCGACTGCTTGCTACACATTAAACCGAGTTCTTACGGTTAAGAGACATGGCAAGACTTGTTTCGAACTTCTACAGAAAAGGAAACCAGATCTTTCAATTCTAGAACCTTTTGGTAGTCCATGCACTATGATTGATCCGGATGGAAAGTTTGGAGCGAAAGCTATCGAGGGTTTCTTCCTTGGATATGCTACACCAAATTTTCGTGTTTGGAATCTGACTACCAAAAAGATTGAATTATGGAGTGAAGTACGGGTTCAGAGATATACAGATCCTGTTAAAGCTCCAGGTGATCCTTGGATGTTTGATTATGATGGGCTATTCAACTCCTTTGACCTGCCAACTTTTGATGAAGATTCTGCAGCTGCTAGAATGATATTTGATAGTGACAATGCTGCTGAGTCATCATTAGTTAGACCTGTTGTTGTTAACTCACAAAGTTCTAATTCGTCTAACAACACGGTTCAAAATGAGGAAGTTGAGAATGCTACTGAATACAATGAGTCATCAGAAGAAGATGAAGAAAATCTTGATGCGACTGAAGGTACTAAATCTCCAGTTGTTCCTGTTCAGGGTATTTCTGTTGATACTCCTCATGTGCAAGTCGATGATACTGCTGAAGGAAATGCATCCACTTCTACGCATATTCCAGGTGTAGAGTTGGTTGTTGATCTTAATATTAACAATTTGGGTGTTAATGCTCGTGTTCCTGAAAATCCTGAAATGAGGATACACGATACCCATCCACAGCAGAATATCATAGGAGATGTCCAACAAGGTGTGCAGACACGTAATCAGCTGAGAAACAACCCGAGTGCTGGTTTGTATTCAGCTATTAGAGAATCTGGTCTACAAAATGATTGGTCTTTCGCGTGTTACGTTTCACAAGAAGAACCAAAATCTTATAAGGAAGCTTTAAAAGATAATTCATGGGTTGAAGCCATGCAGGACGAACTGCAGCAATTTCAAAAGCTTGGTGTTTGGAAGCTTGTTGAAAAACCGGAGAATTATAAGAAAATTGGAACACGATGGGTTTATAAATGCAAGAAAGATGATCGTGGAGTTGTTATTCGCACCAAAGCGAGACTGGTTGTTCAGGGCTTTCGTCAGATTGAAGGCATTGACTACAATGAAGTTTATGCACCTGTTGCACGTCTGGAAGCTATTCGAATCTTCTTAGCTTATGCTTCTTTCAAAGGATTCAAAGTTTACCAGATGGACGTTAAAAGTGCTTTTCTTCATGGTATTGTTCAAGAAGAGGTGCATGTCGAACAACCTCCAGGTTTTGAAGATCCTATTCACCCAGATCGGGTTTGGTTGCTCAACAAAGCTCTTTATGGTCTACATCAAGCACCTAGGGCTTGGTACGCAACCTTATCAAACTATCTTCTGGAGAATGGATTTAGACGAGGTCTTATTGATTGCACACTCTTTATCAAAGAACAAGATGAAGATCTTCTGCTGGTGCAGGTATATGTTGATGATATAATATTTGGGTCTACTAATGACTCTTTGTGCAGGCAATTCGAACGTGTTATGCAAGAAAAGTTCGAAATGAGCGCTATGGGAGAGATGAATTTCTTTTTGGGCCTTCAAGTTCAACAAACAGAGTCTGGGATATTCATCCATCAGACTAAATATGTTGGTGACATTTTGAGCCGATTCCAAATGTCAGATGCAACGCCCATTAGTACCCCACTTCCGCAGAATCACGGGATTACTCCGGATTTGAAGGGAGAAAGCATCAACTCCTCGTACTATCGTGCCATAATCGGATCTCTCATGTATCTTACCGCTTCGAGGCCTGATATCATGTATCCAACATGCTTACTAGCAAGATATCAAGCAAACCCGAAGGCCTCTCATCTGTCAGCTGTCAAAAGGATTCTACGCTATTTGAAGGGATGCCCAGACCTCGGTCTTTGGTACCCTAGGGATGATAGTTTTGAATTAATTGCATACAGTGATTCTGATTTCGGTGGTTGCAAAATCGATGGCAAATCGACAACAGCAGGATGTCAGTTCCTAGGAAATCGACTCGTCACGTGGCAGTGCAAGAAGCAAACGTGTGTTGCTACATCAACATGTGAAGCAGAATATATTGCTGCCTCGAGTTGTTGCTCCCAAGTTCTTTGGATACAACAACAAATGCGCGACTACGGTTTAGAATTCCTATCTACTCGTATTTTTGTTGATAATAATGCTGCCTTGCAAATCACTAGAAATCCTGTGCAACATTCTAAGACAAAACACATCGACATTAAATATCACTTTATCCGTGATTGTTTTGATAAGAGGTTAATCGATGTCGTTCATGTCCCCACTGATCACCAACGTGCCGACCTGTTTACAAAAGCTTTTGATAAATCACGTTTTGATTATCTTCTTTTGGTCAATGGCATTAAGGTGATACCCGAGTAAACTTCTTTGGCTGATCGTTTTTGTAAATATTTTCTTTATAAACTTTGAAAATTCAAAAAGATTTTAGTTTTCGTAAACTTTGCGAATTTTAGGGGGAGATATTTCAAGAAAATACAAAAACATTGCAAAAGTTCAAAATCCAAAAAGATGTCTTTACTTTCTGTCGTTTCGTTTTGAAAAATTCAAAAATTCAAAAACAATAGAAAAACCAAAAATGAGTTTCTTGGATAAAGGAAAATGATGAAATTCACTGGTGTGGTCGGTCAATGTGCTCAAAATGCTAAATAAAAAGAAAAATGATAAGTATCTCTACTAACGATGTATCGGTAGGCTCACAATCAGACTAAAATGTGCAGGATGATACAAACCTAACAGACTTCAAGTCAGGTGGGAACTGCTCATTGGCATATGGTCTTAGTACCGAAATCTCGTTTGAGAGATTGCCGAGATCTGAAATATTCGGTCTTTATGCTGCTTATCATCTGGGTATCATGGTTGTATCAAACCGTAAAAATAACGGAGACGAAGTCTAAGATCTTCCATGATACTATACATACGTGTACATACTGCATTCGACCTCAATAAGTGATCAACAATCACATGTCCAAACAAAATAAGTGATAAATTATCACAGATTCTTTGCGGGAGTCAAGTTCGTCTCTCTGCTGTACGGAAGTACTGACCTGTTCACGGACTTGCTCCTGTGCCCTCATGCATCTGAAAATCAAGTTCCTCATCAATAAGTGATTATATCACATAGGGCTTGTTTTCAATCAAATAAGTGAGTCTCTCACATTTTTATACGGTCAAACAGATGATAAACGGTATACTCACCGGTAAGATGAATTCTCGTGCATACCTTGATACGGGAATGTGTCGTGAGTGGATTTACATCGACTTGTAAGTATAATCCTTACCGTTAATCGTATCTCTTAAATTATGATTATGTCTGATCAGTTTGAGCTTATGTGGACAACAATACCGATAATCGAGGTAGTATACTTATCCAGAGCTTTAAACAGAATCAAAATCATGTTGACTAAGACCGTAAGCTGGTATGATTCCTTGTCCTTGAGATTCGCAAAAAGATTGCACTTGTACAGTTGTTTACTGTTTTTAACAGTTTTCCGCATTTTCATTTAGTTTACCATGCTTTAAATTTGTTTTTAGTATATTTGTGTAAAGTTCGTTTTTGATTAAGCCGAAGTTGTTGCTTGGTGTTTTATACCGGAAGCCTGAAACCTTCTTCATAAAAACGTTCTTGCATTTGAAAATTCAAACTGAATGGAATTGTGTTCATAATCTGTTTTGACTGCAAAATATTTCCAGCTTGTGTTACTGTTTTGACTGCAAAATATTTTCAGCCTGGGTGTTACTGTTTTGAAAAATCTGTTGGTGAAACAGACCTGTCACGAATCACAAGTGTTGACGAATCAACACTTGTCGACGAATCAGACCTTAGTTGGCGAATCAAATCTGATTCGTCATAACAGACGACGAATCACAGGAGCCCAATTCTGTTTCGTCATGGGCTAAAGTTTAGGCCCAAGTTCAAGCCCAAAGTTCTGATTCGCCGGGCCCATTTCTGTTTCGTCGAATCCTCTGATTCGTCGAAACAAGGCAGTATATATATAGGTCCCACTTGTTCATTTTTTCAAAACATCAGTTATCTTCTTCATCACACAACAAAAACACCAAACCTACGGTTTCTCTGCAAAATCGTTCAAAACATCAGTTTTTAGTCAAAATTTTACAAACTTCAAAGGTAGAAACATGTTCTGATTTACATTCCGAACACTTTGAACCGTCGGGTTTTTCATCCGAAAACCCTCCGAAACCCTTTGAAAACCTTGTTTTTCTTTGATTAAATATGTGTTGTTGATGCATGTTATTGTGTTCAGAGATGGTCGTGCTAACTACAGGATGTTGGATCCGATGTGGATCGTCAACATGTCTGAAGCTGATATTGGCAGATTATATCGTCATGATATTTTCTATGAAGATCAAGATGCACGCCAAGCGTTAAAATTTCAGCGAGTAGCGTGTTTTTGCTACTACAGGGGTATTCATTCGGGCAGTACGTGGTCCGAACAACACTGAAGGAAGATTAGAAGACCAAAGACGAGTAACAGACAAGGGGGAGTTTGTTGATGCATTTTTTAGTGTCTGTAACTAGTCTTATTTAACGATGTAATTTATATGGTCTTTTATTAATTATCGAGTCTGTATGTTATGTTGACCAAGTCAGATATCCTCCTATCTACTTGTGTACAACTTATTTGTCTCTTTTGGTATGTAATGTATTATGAACAATGCATGTTGCATTAAAGGGTAGTTTTGTCATTACTATGTTTATGTGTTGCTGATTGTTGCTGTCTGATAACAGGAACAAACACAACAGTTGCAGTCCTCGACGAATCAGACTTCTGTTTCGTCGGAACACTTCATGGCGAAACAGACTTCTGATTCGTTGAAGGTCATGACGAATCAGACCTTGATTCGTCATGTATTGGGCTGTTCCAGGCCCAATGTCTGGCCCATGTTCAGATTCGTCAAACACTTGTGTGTTTCGTCGACATCAGTGGCCCAGGGACTATATAAACAACACTTTGTGTTCATTTGAACTCAGAGATGAGAAACAGACCATAGTAACAAAACTCTGCCGAAATTTAGTCTGAACTGTGTTTGTATCAGTTGTTATCGGTTCTCATCCCATTAATCAATAGATTGTGTTTCATTGATTAATCCGTTGTTATTTATGCTATATATGTTTGATTTGGCATAGTTACGTGGATTCCGCACACGTAACCGTGTTTACTATAAACAAGAGATTCGGTTCGTAATCGATCCTCAGATTTCGGGACCTACAATTAGTTTAAAAACTGCCAAAATGGTACCAGTACTTTCACTTTTGTAACAATTACTGTCCACCTCTGTCAACCCCATCCAATTTACCATTAAGTTATTGGTGAAAAAACTAAAATAACCCTCATTTAAAAAACAATATATAAACAAATGAGTTAATTATGTTTTTCGTCCCTGTGGTTTGTTGAAATAACCACTACAGCCCATTAGCTTAAAATTTTCTATAGGTTATTTTCGACAAACCACAAAAAAACGAAAAACATAATTAACGCATCTGTTTATATATTGTTTTTAAATGAGGGTTATTTTAGTCTTTTCACCAAAAACTTAACGGTAAATTGGATGGGGTTAACAGAGGTGGACTGTAATTGTTACAAAAATGAAAGTATTGGTACTGTTTTGATAATTTTTAAACTAATAGATTGTAATGGTTATTTTTTTTACAAACCACGGAGACGGAAAACGTAATTAATTATTAAAGAAGGATAAAAAACGAAACTGACCTGATCAGCAACATCATACATACAGATGTATCTACTACTTCCACCGGCTAATATATAATTCCCATCAGCAGAATAAAACAAAGTAGTGAAACATTTCCCGGTAGTAGAATTGTCAGCTGTTTTATGGTCGGTCATCAACTGCCCACCAGCAATGCGGTGCCGCCCCTCAATGGTGTACATTAACAACTATAAACGACTGTAAGAACATCATGAGTGTGTGGAAATGTTTCAACCGAACCTTTTCTGTCAAATACATCCCATAATGGAACCAGGGCCGGCCCAAGGGTAAGCCAAATAAGGCTTGAGCCTTGGGCCACATCAACCATTGGGCCTCCATTTTAAAAAAAAAAAATTATATTATATGTATTTTCTCACAACAACTGGTAGTCGTATAGGTTCTTAGGGCGGCCAAAGGGAAAGCAGTTATGGCAGCGAGTCACACGGAAGAGAAACAGGCAAACAGCCCGCCGTCACAGTCTCACGGAGCAATTATGGCAGCGTCTCATCATCTTCTTGAGTTCTTTCAACGGTAATTTTTATCTTCTCGCCACTGATTCATCTTCTTAAGCTTAAATAGTTAAATTGCTACCTAATTTACAAACTCAACTCACTGTTGTTCACTTGTTCGGCTGTAATCTCATCTTCGCTCATCAGTGCTCATCTGCGAATCATATTCTTACAAAATCAAGACTGCATCAGTGCCGCCCTCAGTGGCTGCATCTTCGGCTCTTCGCTGGGATCGCTCAGTGGCTGCATCTCGCTGAATCCTTGTTGAAGGTAAAGCCCTAATTTACTGGTTGTCTATTGTCTAATTTTCTAGTTAAAATCCGTTGCCTAATTTCCTAGTTGCCCAATTGAAGTTTGTGATATTAGCCCTAATTTCCTAGTTGCCCAATTTTCTGTTTGTTAGCGAGTTCTGTGAATTTGTGATAAATTTATAATGTCTAATAGATTTCGTAAACATGAATCCGGCCATTCTAAAAGGCTAAAGAAACAAAAACGAGAAGCTGAAATAGAATCGCTAAAGGGTTCTTTACTCAAATTTGTAAAACCTATAAATGTTGATGAACCTTTAAATGTTGATGTTGATGAAACTGTAAATGTTGATGAACCTTTAAATGTTGATGTTTATTTTTAACTCCGCCAACAATAAACCTTATAGTTTATTTTGCCGGTCCCAAGCCCGGGTAAAGGAGGAGGGTTTTTCTCAAATTCTTTTCTTTTTTTTAGGGGGGGGGGGGGGGGGGGGGGGGGGGGGGGAAGGCCACAAACTTTTACTTCGCCTTAGGCCACCAAAATGGTTGAGCCGGCCCTGAATGGAACGGTTCTGTCCCATGAAGATGACGCCGAAATTGCCTGTAATAAATACAAACATAATAGTAAGTTCGTCCACTACTCAGATAAAACCACCCAAATACTCGAGAGGTAATTGGATTCTTGAAGCTGCAATTTTAATTTCGATATCCTTTTACTCCCATTTCACAAAATGTGTCTTGTTTTACTCCCAAACAATCAGTTTTTGGATTATTAGTTTCATGACCGCTGCAACATAAGTCTAGGAGTGCAAACAAGCTGAGCGGCTCGAGATTGGATCGAGAAAAAGCTCGAAATGAGCCGAGCCTAATCGAGCCCGAGTCGAGCTTGAGCCTAAAATAAAGCTCGTTTATGTATTGAGCCCGAACTCGAGTGTGGCATGCGAAGCTCGTTAGGCTCGTCGAGCCTTGGTGTAATATTAGTTTTTATTAACGTTTACTCCTTATTTAAAGTTGTCTAGTAAACGAGCCGAGCTTGGGTTCACTGGCAAAGATAAAGCCTTTAAAACACCTAGGTTGGAAAGGAGGTCTTGGGTTCAAGTCCCACAGACGACAGGGGATTAAAGAAATTAGCCGTTCAAAAAAAAAAAGAGCCGAGCGTATTTAAACTTGTTTACGAGCCGAGTCCGAACCTAAAATAAGCTTGTTTAGTAAACGAGCCCGATCCTGAACTTGGTTTAAAAAAGCGTGAGGCGCTCCGAAGCGTTTTGGTTCCAAAAGCTTTAAGCGAAGCTTCAAGCGAGAGCTTCACGTATACGAAGCGCTCAAAATAAAATAAAAATTTATTTGTACACATCAATATGCCATATTCTACTTGTAATCAATAATAAACACAAAAACATGATTAAAAAACACACTTAACACATAAAAAACATAGTTAAAACATAGAGTTAAATACCATTTTAGTCCCTGTGGTTTGGGCCCTTTTGCCAGTTTAGTCCAAAGGTTTCATTTTTCGCCTGTGGGTCCAAAAAGGTTTCACTATTGCCATTTTAGTCCATTGGGTTAACTTCATCCATTATTTCTGTTAACGAGAAGGGCAATTCGGTCATTTTATATGGCCGAATTACCCTTCTAGTTAACAGAATTACATATAATATGACCGAATTGTCCTTCTTGTTAACAGAAAAAATGGATGAAGTTAACCCAGTGGACTAAAATGGCAACGGTGAAACTTTTTTGGATCCACGGGCGAAAAATGAAACCTTTGGAGTAAACTGGCAAAATGGCCCAAACCACAGGGACTAAAATGGCATTTAACTCTAAAACATAAATTAAAGTCAAAACACACTTAGAACATAAACATAAAAAAAGTCTTTAATCAATAATCATCATAATCAAGTACGTATTCTTCTCCATCAACATCACTGACTTGATTGGGCCTCATTTAAACCCTATTAGAGACTATTGGGTCTAAATAAAAAACCCAAATCTGACCTGATTGGGCTGAAGCGTCGCTTCAAACCAATGGCGCTTCGGGCTTAAAGCGCGATTCAAAACGCTTCAAGTGATTTGTCGCCTCAGAGCAAAAAAGCGACATCCCTAGCGCTTCATCGCCTCACGCTTTAAACTCGCTTAAAGCTCGCTTTTTTAAACCAAGATCCCGAGCTTCACTTATCGAGCTCGCATGCCTAAACGAGTCTATTATTTATATTGTATTTATATTATATTTATTTAATATATTAATAATAGATAATAAAAGAGCCGAACTCGAGCTTGAGAAACTGCCAACGAGCCAAGCTCGAGCCTAGTCGAGCCCAGCGCGGCTCACTTGCACCCCTTAACATAACTGATAATTTAAGGAACAAAGAAGATTACTTATATACCCCTCTTTTAAGACTTTTCACCCATTAGTTCATCGTAACCATACTAACAAGACAAAACGATAGATGTTGACATTATGTAAAAGAAGTTTTTGAAAACAGTTAACAAAAACATTTGTGTACTTTATAGAGAACAACTAACTAAAAAATTGATACTGTAATATCAGATTTAGCCGTTTTATCTACTAGTGCCATAGATTATCAGAACTTTCCACTTGAACCCTGACTATTAGACTACTACTACTACAGAAAGCAGACACACATCCTAACACTGTCTTCTGCAGCTAGCTTTGCAATAGTTAACTATCTGAATCTGATTTCAGTATGATTATCACTTTCAAACGCGTATCCAAATTCCAAACGCCCCTCAAAACAAGTAAAGATAGAAACAGTGACCTTTATGCAAAAGTTAAATACAAGAATCAAGCAGAAACTACTTACATTTCTAGGAGAAAACATCAATCCGTGAACTGGACGAGTCACAGTTAAAAACTGATTCAGGAAACGGATTTGCCATTACATATTTTTAATGAGAATATTTTTCTTCTGTTATTGTATCGTATATATATTATGTAACATATCACAATGAGAATGTTTCTTTATTATTGTATGGGTGGTACGATCATATACAAACTTTATTTTGTGTAAAAACAATAAGAACCATTCACAACATGTCACGTGCCATCCATCTAATTCATGTATAAAGGGCATTTTTGTATTTTATTTTAGAGTTGATTTCTAAAAATTCCTAAAATTATGGAAGCAGTTTCAAATTCAAGCGTTGATTATACAAATTCATGTGTTGTTTGTATATGCGTTGATTATGATTATATACGTATGTGTTGGTTATAAAATTCATATGTTGCTTATATAAATTATGTGCTAGTTATAATCGTGTACGTATGTGCTGGTTATAATTATATAGGTATGTGCTGATTATAGAAATTCGTGTGTTGCTTATATATGTGCTGCGTATATTTATTAGCACAATTATAAAACATTATTTTACAACTTAAAAAAAAAGTATAGCAATATTATATTATTTTGTGTTGTGCAATATTAAAAGAAATATATAGCAAAAAAATGTAGGGTAAAATACACATATTTGTCCCGTGTAAAGTGTATAATTTTTGTATGGCTTTTATTTGTTTTTATTTAGTTTTAGTATTATATTACATTATTTTGTGTTGGGCCAGGTCCTGGTGCAAATGGAGCGAAAAGGAGTAAAAAGAAAATAACTAGCCAGTTGAGTAGAGTAGACCGCCAGTGACGGAAGTAAAAGTGCCGCTATTTTCTGTGAGTGAGCCGAGGCCACTATCTCTATTTTATAAGTTAGAGTGCTACCACAAAATATATATATATTTGGTTCGAGAGAAAGGAAAAGGCTCACATCAATAAATAGTTTTATTATTTGAGTTCATCTAATTTATTGGTGTTGAGCCGCGTGAAGTTTGGGCTGCTAAGATACACATCAGACGGAAGAGCTGCCATATATTTATCATTATGGGTGGCTATTAATTAAGGGTGTGGCTAAATGAATTCCTCTTTTTACTTTTCACACCCATTTATAAAAAAAACATTGTAAAAACTTTTCAACTTCAAAATCATAATTTTGAACTAAAGGCAAAATCGTAATTTTTGGCTGGGGGCAAAAACAAAATTTTATTTTGAACTGAGGACAAAATCGTAATTTTGAACTCAAGGAGAAATCGTAATTTTTTAAAAGGGGGCAAAATCATATTTTTTAACGGGGGGCAAATCGTAATTTTGAGCTAGGGGGAAAAACATAATTTTATTTTGAACTGGGGCAAGATCGTAATTTAAACTGGGGATAAAACCGTAAATTGGTTAGACCAATGGATATACGTACATCAAAACCACTAAACCACGTATACTATTGATGATTCGCAATTATAGTTATATATTAAGCTTAAAAATAAAAAATATAAAATAAAAACCACGTATACTATTGCCTTCCAAGTGTTTTGTATATTATCATCTGCGCCCGTAGCCAAAAGCTGCGAATCAGGTGAATACGATATCGTATTAACATCAAAATAATGTCCCTGTTGCTTCAATATACAACTCTCCGATTTCCACTCCCAAACAAGCAACTGTCCTGCGAGAAAGTATAAACCTTATCAACCACATCCGTTCTCTTATCGACTCCGAAAAAAACGCCCCCACAATTGCATCCCTACGACCTAAAAACATAAAAGGCTTACTAAAACCCCTAGCTTTCTTCAAACAAAACAACCTAACGGTTAAATCCTTCGATAACAAATCCGCCGAATCCAGACTCCAAGTAACTTTATTATTACAATTAGCAAAAGTCCTCACCAATTCAAATGGAAAAAACTCCTTAAACCCTGGAGACCTCCAAATCTCTACTAACTTTCCAACACCGGTGGCCATAAACTGCCCGTTAGGGCTGAACTTGATGCGGGATACAGGCTTCTATAAAGGCATCCGGTGGAGGACGACGCTGTGGCATAGGTTGATGAACTGGCAGCGGCCATTGTTGTCGACGGCGACGAGGAAAACGCCATCCGGTGAGGCGGCGATTCTAATGAAAACTCAGCCAGTCATGATTGAAAATACAGTGAAAACTCAGCCAATCATGATTGAAAATACAGGATCATTCAATTATCAGACAAGATTCAAGAGACTTAACAATGCCCTAGATTGAAAAGCAGGACACCCTTGAAAATATAGATTTAAACACTTAACAAACCAATCTAACAGATTAACGGTCATAATCGATTAAATCATATCAAGATTGATGAAGACGCAAAGCCTCCCCTCAATCTTGATTAGGGTAACCATTTAGAGTTTGACATAAAAGTGATAACAAACAAATTGCGAGCATGTTTGGCTTAAGCTTTTTGAAACAACTTATTATTGACTTATTGGCTTTTTGAAAAGTCATAAGCTTCAAAATGATGTTTGGCAATGAGGGTGTATGTGAGGGGAAAAAGCCAATAAGTCAATAAGTCACTCCATACTGACTTTTCCAAAAAGCTAATAAGTCAATAAGTTGTTTTGAAAAGCTTAGCCAAACATGCCCTGCATACACCTATAAAAAATAACTCATAAAAAACTTGTTCAAAAACCGAGACAAGTAAAAAAAATAACACTCAGCTAATTGTTATTTGAAAATGAGCTATATTTTTACGTGAAAGTACCAAACTTACTTTATTCCTTATATATATATAGGGTTGGGCTCTATAGGAAATTCTATCTTTTTTAGAAAACTATACAAACCCATTGTGATCCATTGATTATCTTTCATCCAACTTGATCAATGGCTCTCATCATTTTGGAAAGAATTATAATTAAAAGAAATAGTATAATACACATGACAACCTCTGGAAGGGTATTTTCGGTAGTGCAAATAGAACATTGGAAGACTTTTTGGCATTGGAAATGACAAAACTCACTTCTGGCATCATCTCTCTCCTCTTTCTTCTAGTCAAATCTTTCAAAACACTATTGTCTCTCTCCTCTTTCTTCATCATGTGAAAGAGAAAAAGCTTCATGGTCTTCAATGGTGATCTTCATTTGAAGATAATTTCAGCATCATCTGGTCTGAAAAATCACAAAGACACACGCACGAGTGTGCGTGTGAGAAGAACGATGACAAGATGAATGTTTTTAGAGAGAGAAAGTTGATGTTTTAGATAGAGAAACAACAATCTTTATCACAAAGACACACGCACGAGTGTGTGTGTGAGAAGAAGGTTTGAAGATCTTCTTCGTGTTCATCGAACGGTTATAGATCCGGTAAGTGTTCTTGAAATATCATTTCACACTTGATTTTTGTTGAAATGGTTGTTAATATGTTTTTGTGTGCTGAAAGTGTTTTAGTAATGGTTAATGGGGTATCCATGGTTAATGTTCATGTATTTTAAATAAATCAAAAACTTTAGGATGAGATTTTGAACGAGTTTTTTTGTTGGTTTGGTTGCTTGTTAGAGGCTTTTGATCTTAACAGTAGTTGTTCTTTTGTTGGTTTGGGTTGCTTGTTTGGGTTTATGATCTGAACAGTAAGTGTTTTTTTTGTTTGGTTGCTTGATTCACAGACTCAGGCCCATAACATGTGTTAAGCCCCGTGTTAGAATGTTATATAACGTGTGTTGATTTACAGAAACAAACCCATAAAGATATTCAATTGACAAGCTTGATGGATGTAGGCGAAGTTAATGCGTGTTCTAGTAATGGTTAATGTTCATGT